>JASDQU010243171.1:31568-50264 GCA_032191745.1 Picea mariana
GACCCGAGCTGCCCGTGGTGTTATGCACGACATTAACGATGAGACCGCTAAGAGAATTACCCAGACCCATGGACGAGAAGAAGAGTGCACCTGCTATACTCATGTTTTCCGGCAATTGACTGTGTACAAATTCGATTTGTCCGATTGTACTGAACGCTTCTATCAGTGAAGGATTTAAATTACTTTTTTTATGATTATTTCTAGAGTCTTACTCTAAATAAATTCACAATCAAAAAACACATTGGTCATGGTATAACACAAAACAAAATATGAGACATTGGTCATGGTATAACACAAAACAAAATATGAGGTAGGGAAATTTGTGCCTTCTATGTTAACAATACTCAAAGAATCAATATTACTCTTGAGTACTAAAATATTTATACTTTAAATTTACTATTTACTAATCTTAATAACCCTAACTCTAATAAAGTTGATTATTGTAGGTATATATCAAAATACTATATCATTTTTTACAATTACATATCAAAATACAGACTCTACGCCTTTGAAGAGAAAAAATCAAAACTAAGCTGAAGCCTTTGAAATACTAAGTTATGAAAAATACTCAAAACCTAGCGGCTAGGGTAGATGCTCATTCTTGGAGTGGTCACTTTAACTTTGGTCAAGGAAACCAACCAAATCATGTTATTCTAAAATTTATAAAACCACATCACCAACAATTTGGCCAAAACATATAAGTAGTACAAGTTAAAATTTGAGAGAAGCCATAGTTAAGGATTATACACATAAATAATAATTTCTATTACAAATATTACAGGCAATATTCTAGGTATATATAGTTGAAATCAAATCCAATCATCTTCAAACATAGAGATAGTTGTTGAGAGAATCTCTCAACAATCTCCAACAAATTTCTAACAGATTCAAACCAAATCCAAAGCAAATCTAAATCAATTCTATTGTAAGCATTATTCCAACACCCTCTCATAATGTTTACATTACAAATTTTATATCATAATTACAATACTCAAATTTCAACATAGATATTTGTGTTGATATAGTTTTATATCATAATTACAATACTCAAATTTCAACATAGATATTTGTGTTGATATGGTCTTCATCAATACTGCTATACACACAAATAATAATTTCTATTATAAATATTATACACAATATTACAAGTATATATAGTTGGAATCAGAGCCAACTATTTCCAAACATAGAGATAGTTGTTGAGAAAATCTCTCAACAACCTCCAACAAATCTCCAACATATTCAAACCAAATCCAAACTAATTCTATTGTAAGCATTATTCCAATAACACAGAATCATTTTTGAAAGTAATTTTAATTATAGCCATTTAAATAATTTTAATTAGAACGATTTAAATAGACATCTAAAAGTTGCTAGTCGAAAGTTTACAGTATTTCATGAGTAGCAATGGTTGGCAGATTTCTCACCGTGGGACGATTGCTCCAGTTATGGTAGATTTCTCATTGTGCGACAATTGCTTCGATGATGACCCTAAAAATGGAAGTTAGAAATCCAAGTACTCGCATTATCATTTTACAATACAAGTATACTGGACTCAAAAATACTGAATTCAAAAGACAACAAAAATGTTTGATTTAACATAGTTTGATTTAAATACAATAAAAAAAATACATTTTGATTCGTTTGATTTAAATACAATAAAAAAACACAGGATGATTTAAATAAGAAAACATAGGAAGATTTAAAGGGTGGTGCAAGAAAAATTTAAAAACACAGACCAACATAACAACCAAATGCAAGGAACTGAGTAGAAAACATTTGAAACTTGGAAAAACAAATGGAAGATTTACCCATAAAGGTCAATTTTTTAATGGAGGTCATTGATCTTTGAAATGTTTTAGAATAGAAATATTTTTAATTAAAAATAAAAAAAATTAAGTTATTAATAACATTATAGAGAAATTATTATTAATATGTTACAAAATAAGTTTATAAAAATTCAATAGATACATTATTAATATTAATGTGATTGTTGTTAATTTAATCATTTTTGACAATGTAAATGAATTTTAATTTTAATGTGATTGTTTATTTTTATTTTTATTTGGACACTTCAATATTACAAATTTGCAATGTAAATATACAATTTCAAAATTGGCAAAATTCCACTTATTCCATCAAAATAGGAAGAAAAACCCATTATTAAATTTCATTGCATCCAAAGTAGAGTAGCCAGAGTATAGTAGCAAGAGGCATTTAGAGTAAATGTGTCATGCCTATAAAATTGATAAATTAAATTGAAAAATTGAAAAAATATGAAGGATTGTAGATGAGAAATAATACAACAACAAGAAACATTGAATCTCTATATTGCTATATGTTATGAAATACAAGAGAAATATCACTTGTATTTCTCAAAAGCTTGGAGAATTTTATCTCCTAATTTGATGTCATGTCAACTAGAAAATTATGGTGTACCAACCTAGTAGACAAATATACCAATTTGGAAAGATAATTATTATCCATACAATAACACCCCTCCTTAAGCTAAACATAGGGAGTAAATAAAATAAGACAACAAAATGGATCAATGAAATCCTGCTAAGGTAGCCAAGTACAAAATAAACTCTCATAAGTGGAGAAAATGAGAAAAACTTGTAAGAAAAAAGTCCTTCCTAAAAGAGAGAAAAACAACACTACTGAAAAGGCCTTGTATTTGAAAGTGAAGAAGACCCAACAAAGATGCATTGAAAGGAAAAAACATGACTCCTATAGATGTTGAACGCTTCAATAAGAAGATATGATAAAAACTCTAAAGAGGAGGGCCAAGTAACCACAAAGAACATGGTTGAATTTTGAAGCAAAAAATGATATGTTATAGAGGCTACTAATAACTACCACATGAATGCTCCAAAAAAACAAGTGTTGGTTAAGAACTTGAGAGAAGTCTTCAAACATAAGAAAACACCATCAACCATCCAAAGAGAAATGAGGTTTGTGAATGCTAAAATCTTTACAGGAAGTATGATAAAAAAAAATTAAATAGGGCCAAGCAATGCCAAGCCAACGAAACTACCAAAGATCCACATAAAAACTCCTAGAAACAAATTTCAAACTCCTCAAGCAAAAGGAATAGAATGCACTCAAATCCCCCCTTTAAGTGCAACTTAAAGGGAAGAGTAGAAAATACATTGATCCTCTTAAATGAGTCCTAGCATAAATCCCTAATCAAGTACTCATGCATTTATGACTGAGAAAACTAACATAAAATGAGTATCCCTATGGATGTTAATTCATCTCACTAAAGTGCATGGGTCATTGGCAGGTGCAAGTGCCAAACCAAGTCAAATAGGAATTGGTGCTCAATATGAGGTCCATTTTGAAGAAAAGATGATTTCAAAAGAAACAATGAATCATCAAGAATCACCCAAGGAAGCAGTGCATACTATCTCCCCATAGATGATGGTGGGGACATAGATAATGACAATGGATGTCATGTATGATAGAAACAAGTATGGAAGTGTGATTTCAAGGGGACATGAATGTGACAACAACATCAGGGAACCAAGAAAGTTCAATGCTCTAAAATGATAACCTCCAAGCCATCTAAGACAAGGTTATGCACCATCATGGACTTAAATGCTTTGTGAATATCTACACAATTGGCCCAAAATTCACTACTCAAAAGTGTAAAAAGAGAAGTACAAAAAAATAAAGGCCATCATGGACTACAATCCTCCATATGGATCCTCACAAATAAAGCCTTAATAAATACCCATATACAACTCAAAAACCAACACATATTTATTATGTAAAATAAAATCAAAATAAATAAACATAAAAACACACAAAACTCCAATTATTGTGCTAAAATTGAAAATATTAAAACAATTAAACAACTAGTTATGCTAACATGAAAAAAGCTAAACAAATAAACAAATTTAGTTAACAAATAAAAATAAACAATACATTCTTCATCAATAAAAGATTTCAAAGAAACATATAAACATAACTTGAAACCACTATTTAAAAATATATTTTCACCTTTGGCTAATTTTTTTTTTCAAAGATACAAATAAATATAACTCAATACCACATAAAAGTAAAAACTCCCCAAAAATACCCATCACATACATGATGTAATACACTATATAATAAATTGAAGAAGAAAACCAATATGCCAAAGAGCCTCTCAAAACAACTACTTCAAATACAACAATAAAAACATGAAAGTAAAAACTCCCCAAAAACTATCCACCACATATATGATATATGCCAAACAACATCCCAAAACAATTACTTCAAAATTCATAATTACCAAATTAGAGAGAATTGGCCAAAAAATTGTAAAATTTGAAAAAATCCAATATGCCAAAGAACCTCCTAAAACAATTACTTCAAAATTCATAGTTATCAAATTGTGTTGAATTGGCCAAAAAAAATTCGGAAATTGTCAAAATCTTACTAGTACTTAGCTAGAATAAGGCTTTGGTTTAGAGATAAATTTAAATTTAACCATAAGAAATTTTTTAAAGAAATTAATGAGAAACCAAACCATAGTGAATATCAACTAATTAACTATATTTGTTTTTTTGTGTTAGGAGTTTCCTCAAATAGGAGGATTTATAGGAGGATTTATTTGTATAGGAGAAGCCAATTCCAAGTGGTAACTCCAAAATAACATATTTCTTCGAATAAGTAGATGTATTTTGAAGTTCATTAATTCATTTAGTTGCACATTTAACATTGTTTTTGGATATTGTGGAAAAGTTTTTATGATTCCTTTATAGTTATTAATTTTTTGTTTTCATTAAATCTGCATATAAAATAAACAAATAAAACAGGCAAACAACTAAATACATAAATGGAAATAAAAACTATTTGTTTCCTTTCCCTTCAACCCTAAATCAAAGTTTGTTTTCCTTCAATGTTAAATGGATTTTTTTCCAAGAGAAATAAGAAATGAATAATTATGCTTAGCTATTTCCTTGCCTTAGGTTGGTGGAAACTCATGAATTTTTTCTAAGTATTCATATTTAAAATTGTTTTCTTTATACATAACAAATTGTCATTCTCATGTAAAACTAAACTTATAGCTTTTATAACATAACTAAAAACAATTTTTGAAGTTTTGAAGTTTTCTTTTGAGGTTTTTTTACAATATTAGAGTTTTGAGGTTTTTTTTAAATATTAGAGTGTGTAATTTGAAATTTTTTCAATATCTAATCTAATTCAAATTGTAACTTAATAACTATGCTTCAAATGCAACCGAGAGTTTACAATCAATGGAATAGATACATGCTCACCACCACCTACACAAAGCACGTACAACTCCACCATACTAAATGTGCACAAACCCTAAAGACCATACAAGATACGCTCCACGCACAAACCCTAAAGACCATACAAGGTACGCTCCACGCACAAACCCAAGACAAAGGCGACCGAGAGATGCAATGTGTTGTTTTACCAATCAATCAATTCAATCTGAGACCGAGGCCGCGATCCGCACCACCATAAATGCGCATCGGAGGAAACAGCCACGATTTACACCAAGTGTCAAGCCAAAGTGATGAGTTTGGATCCATACGCGTCASACTRCTGTTTAGACAAAACACAGTAATCCATGAGTGGACGACGCCASGAATCTGTGAGTAAAGACATAGATAAGGCCGAGCAACCAGTTTGGTTGTTTCCTTGTGCACAAGAGTCGAGCCACGACAACCCAYCAATCGMAAAACAAACGCAGCGAACAGATGGGCTCAACGATTCAYAATTGTAGAAACGCCACCAGCCTAATCAGTACCACCAGCTGTGATCTAAGTTGAATGGAGGTCGAATGCAATCAGATAACAACACATAAAATTAGTCCCCACAATCCTTCATATAATAATTGAGAGCGATCTGTTTTGAGGGCGACCTGCAGAAAACGTGGAACCAAAAAGTTCAGGCCGTGGTCTAATAGAGAGGCCACACTTTTTTACTTGGTGGCTTTGATCCTGTACTGCTTGTTGGAAGGTGGCGTAGAAGCAGCCCACCATAACGCATCAGAAGAAATCGTTGAGAGCTATGACTATGGGCCACGATTTGAATTGAGAAGAGCGACAAGAAGGCATCAATAGAATAGTGCACGGTGACCAGAAAACTTCAGGATAAAAAAGTTTTTCATAAACCTGCAAAAAGGTTCACGGTAGTTTTTCATGATCTCGTTCTGGCCAAATCAGATGTGTACGGCCAGGCTACTCTCAAGAAATCATTGAACGATCAATAACGGAAGAGCCACTCGTGGGCCGTCAGATCTGATAGCTCTACCAAGAGCCAAAAACTGYGAGAGTGCGATTTGCAACAGAACCACAATCCAGAACAGAAGACGCTGCAGGCAAAAAATTGAAGCAAAGAAAGAAAGCGTGATCTCCGACACTAAAGCCAGGCAGCGGAATTAATGGAGTTGTATCGGCAAACACACAARGAAAGCACGGTCGGAAGCAWCCCGCTTGTAGAAATTCGAATTCGAATTTAATCCGGATTATAAATAAGCCGAGAATTCATRGATATAGAATAGAACATCRAGAAACACGGAATCTGAAACATTGAATCTATATCTTCTTATATAATATGAAATATATATTGTTATATGATATGAAATTTAGTGGGAAAAATATWATRTGAAATATGGTGGGAATTTTGTTTTGATTGAATTCAGTAATGTAATAGTGGGTGAAATGGTGATTTTACATTATTTAAATTTGTAATTTCAACAACTAAAATCTGTAATTTTAGTAAAAGATTAATAATAATAAAAAAAACTCATTATAATTATTGGGTCCTTAAACCCATTTAACACATAGATCATGATATATGCAGCAGAGAAATAAGATAACACCAACAAACACACATGACACAACATTTAAGTGGTAAAAATCTTTATATGGAAACATTCATGGGGTAAGGTATTTGTGTTCATATTGCTCAAACAAGGAGATTTACAAACAACGAGTGTGGCTCACACCCTTTAGTCCTCTTGGAGTTGACCACTGTGCCAATTAGACTCTTGAGGCTACAAAAATATATAGCAGATCTTTCACACTTATACAAACACATTGTATCATATCTTTGTTTATGGGTTCAACATCCTAATTTAGGATGAATTGTTGTTATGACAATTTGCCAACGCATTAACTCCTTGAACCATCATATCCCTATTTTATTGGTAAAATGTTGACACCGTTTCAATAATCTCCACCTTGACAACAATTTACTTAATACCTTGCCCTAGTTCGTTCATCACCTTTCCTGCAAGCCAAGAGAAGCCAAAAATCACTGCAACTTCTCTAACAATAATGGTTTCATGAACATGTCGAGTATGGACCACTCCGCCCCCATCCATAACCTATCTTACAAAATGATTCCTTGTCCATTTTGATAAGCTAGAATGTTAGTCAAATGCCGAACACTTTAACTACCATAGAACACATTATCATGCACTTGTCCAAACTTACCCAATAGATCCTTACAATCCTACGATACATAACTTGAGGTAGATCTCTGTTTGTCCAAATCTTCTACAAGCTAGCACACATTTCATTTCTTTACCTAGATTTTCCATGTAATATCTGACCATTTCATCCCATACATCAAACTTCCTACTGTAGTAGCATATGATAAATGAGACAAAACATGTCTTCCTTATAACTAGGACATAAACTTGAAGAAAGCTTACAATGTCTTCCACAGTTTTCCATAGATAACCCAAATGAACTTTGTGGCTCACCTCTAGGTACCTTACTATGGAGTCTCAGTGCTCCACCTTGACATGAACCTTATGATGGAGTCTCAATGCTCTGGGCCCATTTACAATGGAGTTCACCAAGCCTTTCAATAGGCTTCATTTCATGCAATCCATAGGAACCATACCATAGGATACCAAAACCATCCTCAATGCATAGGCTTCATTTCATGCAATCCAAGGGAACCATACCACAGGATACCAAAACCATCCCGCATGCACTCCCTATCACCTAGGTCTATGTCTAGACTTTACCAATAATTTACCACAGGTACGCATGCCTAACCAGGTCTTAGAGTCTAATGCCCATTTACATGCAATAAATAATTATATAATTTTTTTTCTTTCTTTCAATAACTCCACCATCACTGCTCTTGTTGTTTCTTCCTTTTTCACTTTCAAATGCCACCAACACTCTAGTGAATCCTCTCACCTTGTCAATATTCCTAAATCCAACCTCACTAAGAACGTCATATGGTTAGCCTTGGATTGCATCACAATTGTGTCCACTTACTCATTTAAAAGTTCTCAATCATAAGGCCACATAGAGAAATCTTATCCACCATCTTTACAATGCATTTCCACCTGCCATTCACCATGACATTCTAAATCTAGGATTTTCACAACCTCTTCTCATCTGAGAACTCACACCTCATGCAGGTTGATCCTCTTGCACAAGCATCCAAACAAACGACCTGATCACTTTAAAAATGAGGATATGTGGACTTACCTACTGAAAATATAATCGATCCATCGAATCCTTGCCCATCACTGCTTGCAATTTTCCTTTGGCCTTTCACCGCTACTCGCTTATCTACATCAAATCCAAGCATCTAAACCATACTCTCCTGCGAGTATTTGGTCACCCATACTCGCTAATGGATAAGTGAAAACTTGATTCACATTCCGTGAATTTCTGATTTTTGTTCATGTGGGCGACTCCCGTTTTCCCTAGGTTTTCCTTTGCATGTTGATTATGATCAAAATGCTCGGATTTTTAAAATCAGAAGCTAGTGTCCCTTTCAAATTCATCTCCTGGAAGTTGATCCCTGCAACTCTACCTCTCAAGTAAAAGATGTTCTTCAACCCGTTGTATGGATAGTTGTCCATCCACAAGCTATCAAGTCTTTTTCATCACAAACATAAAACCTTGGATAATGTTGACATAACACACCACTGCATTTTCAATGAATCCTCACCAAGACGTCACTATCAGATCCTCCCCAATTTCCATAGTGCATCTCTTCCAACACCAATCAACCACACCTTGCTCCCCAAAGTGCGTTGCATCCATGCAATACTCCAACTGGGATCATTCCACACCAATTGATTGTTGTGGGTGGACTCCATGCACATACTTTCTCACACACTTGCATCATACCTACGCGATAGCTTCCAGAAAAGTTATGTTAGTTATATCTGTAACCTCAACAGTATGTGACTGTACACTACCAACTGCACAATTGTTTCTTGATTTTCTTGATTTGCTGAAGCTTATTTTGCTCATCTCCTTTGTCTTTAATGATATGTGCTCTGCACATTCTTGTTTCCAACATGTATTCTCTCTATTATCTTCTTTACTTCTTATTTTGTCATGGTATCAGAGCTTAGGATGTAAGCCTCTTCACAAATCCTAGAGAGCAGCTTGATCCCAAGAGAAAGAGCGCATATCTTAAATTGTCTCGCAGACGAGAGCACGAGACGAAAGATTCTTCACAGAGCTTGGAGAATAGTCCGCAGTACGCTCAAAATATCGTTGGAGACTGAAAAGCGCGAGGAAGCAGAGCTGCAGAAGGACGAAGCACTTAAAGATTCATCGAATCCCTTCTTCAGGAGGAAGTTGCAAGAAGCAGCAAAGGAGAAGATACAACAACCGTATGATCGACAGTGAGAATAGATCTGAGCCATTAATTAAGCTCAAAAAGGACGAGGAGCATGTAGAAGAGGCAAATTTTTTTTTAGCCGTTAGATCTGAGTGAGAGCACGATAAGTTGTTAGATAAAGAAAAGATTAATTCATGACTATTAGATCTCATTGAAGAGAGATCGATGGTGGGGATCCATTGCAAAGATCGGGAAGAAAATTAAAGAGTGAGAAAGTTGTGAGCTCGTAATCCCTCATGATCGTTGATATTTCTAGATCAACAGATCATTGGTGGATATCGATCCCACTATAGATGAGCATCTTCGCATT
The DNA here is from genome assembly GCA_032191745.1 of Picea mariana. Taxonomy (NCBI): domain Eukaryota; kingdom Viridiplantae; phylum Streptophyta; class Pinopsida; order Pinales; family Pinaceae; genus Picea; species Picea mariana. The sequence continues at coordinate 41,509 of JASDQU010243171.1, forward strand.
GCAGAGATTGGGAAGGAAATTAAAGCGTGAGCAAGTTGAGACTCTGCAATCCCTTAGGATTGTTGATCTTGCTAGATCAACAGATCAACGATGGATATTGATCCCACTATGGATAAGCATCTTCACATTGCAGAGATCGGGAAGGAAATTAAAGTGTGAGCAAGTTGAGTTTCCGTAATCACTTGTGGCCGTTGATCTTCACGATCCATTAAAACAAGACTGCAGATCTTGCAAAGTGAGATAAACACCCAAAGGTTAAGCCGAGGTCAAAACTCTTGGTCACATATAAACAATTCCTGACTGTCGATCCAAGAAGGGGAAACGTGTCAGACGATCCTCATATTTGATGATATTGTACTACGAGAGGAAGCAAGAGGTGTTGAGTAAATAAATCCTGAAGGCCTGAATCCTGGAAGTTCATCTAGACCGTCCATCGACGAAGACACCTGGACAAAGGATCTTCCACTTTGCTAGTTCAAGGCTCGGAGAAAACATAGAGTAGTTTCGCCAGAACTTCCAAAGCCCCAAAGGCTAAAGTAAATCTTAGTCGTCCAATCAAGAGGACATGTGGAGGCTAATCTCACACTTCAAAGATTCGACACTCCAAAGATTAGCACGAGCCATTAAACTAAAACTCCCAAAGGATGGAGTTTCGAAGAAGATCTTGGTCATTCGTTTGCAGAGGCCTAAGGATCATTAGATCTACACCTCTACGGATAGTTTATCACCTTGACACTTCGAGAGTATTGTGATTGTGAGAAGTGAAAGATCTCTGAAGCCCAGAGTCTTGAAGTAATTACGAGTCATAGATCTCGACGGGTAATTGATACTGTCGATCTCTTCCTTGTTCAAAGGTTCGCAAGTTCGGAGGATTAAGAGGTAAGAAAGGAATATCACCCGAAGTCCTAAAGTAATTGTGGATCATTGATCTCAAATCAACGAGGACTGTAGATCTTTGAAACAATTTCATTATTCGTCCATTCGACTATTCAAAGGAACTGAGACCTTCACGAGTCTTAATGCCCGAAGGCTGAAGGCCTGAAGCGCCTAGTTTTTCAGCCCTTGGTCACATGAGAAGTTGAACTTCATTTTTTTTTTGGCTCTCGAGTAAACTCAGAAATCCCAATTCCACCATTAGAGGGGATAAATTGATAAAGAACAGGCTCAAAGATATGACTCCAAAGATCTCGTGCTCGGATAGTCAGATCCAGCCAGATCGAAGCTAAAGAAGTGGTCTACCCTATTTTTTTCGGCCCAAAGTCACACATAGGATTTCACAGACCTAGTTTTATGGATAAAAAATAGTTAAAACATGAAAATCTATAACAAGTTTTTCTATTCAATTTTTTTTAAGATGGCCACCTCTAACAATTTAGGACCAACACAAGGACCGATTCTTCTTGGAAAGAACTATGAATTTTGGTCTCTTAGAATGAAATCATTCTTACAAGCACAAGAGTGTTGGGATGAAGTTGATCTTGGCTATGTGGAACCAGATCCAACAAACCTTTCTTCCATGACCAGTCAACAAAGAACTTCTCAGGCAACACAAATGAACAAAGAGAATAAGGTAAAATTCTAGATTCAAAACTCAGTGGATGACTCGATTTTCTCAAAAATCACAAGCATTGTTAATTCAAAATAGGACTGGGACATCCTTAAATCAACTTACCAAGGAAATAACAGGGTCAAAACAGTTAAGCTGCAGACCTTGAGGATGCATTTTGAGACGTTAAAAATGACAGAGTATGAAAATGTTGATCAGTTTATGACCAGAGTCATGGAAATTGTAAACCAAATCAGATTGAATCGTGAAGCCATCCCTGATCAAAGAATCATTGAGAAATTCCTCATACATCTACCAAATAAATTTGAAATGGTTGTTACAGCCATCCTTGAATCCAAGGACCTGTCAAATTTTTCAACAAATGAATTAATGGGCTCTCTATTGACACATGAGACCAGACTACATATTGAAGATGAGTCAATAGCCAATGACTTCAAGAATCAATTCACTTTCAACAGAGGGAGAGGCAGAGGCAAAGGCAAAGGTCACCGAGGAAGAGGGAGAAGTCCAAGTAATAATCACTCAAGCGAAGTTCACAGACAACAGAACCAATATCAGAATTTCCAAGGTCATGGACAATAGAACCATAATCAAAATTTCCAGCGTCAAAGAGGCAGCGGGAGAATATCAAATGACAAATCAAGCATACAATGCTATTACTACAAAAAGTATGGGCACTATGGATCTGAATGTCGGAAGAAGCAAGCACATCATCTCTCAGGCAGAGCAAGTGTCTCAAATCATGAAGGAGAAACCTCAGATGGTATGTTTCTCTCATGCCACAAGACTGAAGAAAAACCCAAAGATCTCTGGTTACTGGACAATGGATGCAACAATCACATGACATGTAACAAATATTTACTTTCATGCATTGATTCTTCTATTTCATCTGATATTATAGTTTGAAATGATTCTCACATCAAAGTTCAAGGAAAAGGAGCTGTACCTATTCTCACTAAACAAAATGTAAAGAAAGACATAAACAATGTCTATCATGTTCTAGATCTGAACATAATTTTTTAAGTGTAGGACAACTTATTGAACATGGCTATATGGTACTTTTTGAGGGAGAATCATGTAGGATATATGACAAAACCCCTAGCAGACAATTGATTTCTGAAATCCACATGACTAGGGATATAATGTTTCCCCTAACCCTTAGAACTGCAAATCTGATCCAATCATATGCACAAAGTGCATCCACCCCCAATGAAACTATGGTTTGGAATGCAAGATTTAGGCATCTACCCTTTCATAGTCTAAGCCTTCTACAAAATCACTCCAAGGTCAAAGGTTTACCTATCTTCAAAGAGAAAAATATCCCATGTGAGTCTTGCATTCTTAGAAAACATAAGAGAACAAGTTTTCCACAGTCCTCCAGTCAGGCCAAAAAATGCTCAGAGCTGGTTCACACTGACCTATGTGGACTAATGAAAACAAAGTCAATAGGTGGTAGCTTTTATTTCCTAACATTTATTTATGACTTTATCAGGAAAATATGGGTCTATTTTGTTAGACACAAGTCTGAAACTTTTGCAAAGTTCAAAGAATTCAAAACTGAAGTTGAAAAACAAAGTGGAAAATATGTAAACGTTCTCAGATTAGATGGAGGAGGAGAATACAACTCCAAAGAATTTGCAAATTTCTGCAAATCACAAGGCATCATTATGCAAAGTACAACCAAGTATACTCCACAACAAAATGGAGTGGCTGAGAGGAAAAATCAGACAATAATGAACATGGGAAGAAGCCTTCTTAGAGAGAAATGTCTGTCAAATCTATTTTGGGCTGAAGCAATAGCATGCTCACTTTATCTCTTGAATAGATCTCCAACCACCAGTCTCAAGATGAAGGTCCCTCAAGAAGCATGGAGTGGGACAAAACTAAATGTTGTTCATCTTAGAATTTTTGGATGCATTGCATTCACTCACATACCTTCCAAATTGAGGAAGAAACTTGATGATAGAAGTGAGAAATGCATTTTTGTTGGCTATAGTGAGACATCCAAAGTCTACAGACTCTACAATCCAATTTCACAGAAACTAATTCTTAGCAGAGATGTCAAATTTCTTGAAAATCAATTCTGGAGTGAGTCTGAAAATCATCTTGTGTACAGTCAAAATCCATTGCTGCCACTTCCTGTAAACACAGAAAATTCAGGACAATAAACACATCAGCCTGCCCTTCCAAGATTGCAAGTACAAGGACAACCTTAAAGTCCTTAGGAAAACTCTAATTCAAGCATAAATTCATCCCATGAACTTCAAAATCAAAGAACTTGAAACTTAAGAGAAATCCATCAGCAGTTGGATGATATTGATCAACACAATCTTTTTGCATTAATGTCATGTCAACCTACCTATTTTAAAGAGGAAGCTAAAGAGCCACATTGGGTTCAAGCCATGAACCAAGAGATTGACTCCATTGAGAAGAACAAGACATGGGATCTTGTTGATCTGCCCAGACACAAGAAAAGTATTGGTGTCAAGTGGGTTTACAAAACTAAACGCAATGAAAAGGGGAGATTGAAAAACACAAGGCAAGACTTGTTGCCAAAGGATTCTCACAACAACCAGGCATTGATTATGGTGAAACATTTTCTCCAGTAGCAAGGTTGGACACTGTAAGGGCTCTCTTAGCCATAACATCTCAACAAAAATGGAAAGTATACCGAATGAATGTGAACTCATCTTTCTTGAATGGTATCTTATAAGAAGAGGTCTATGTGGATCAACCACCTAGATTTTAAGTCAAAGAGAAGCCATCCAAAGTGTGTCAGTTGAAGAAAGCCATGTATGGTTTAAAGAAAGCTCTAAGATCTTGGTACAATAGAATTGACACTTACCTGACCAAGAGTGGTTTCAACAGAAGCCAAAATGAGCCAACACTATACACCAAAACAGATCAACAAGATCTTGGCATAATGAAATATTTTTTGTAGATTGAGATTGATAAATCAACCAAAGACATTTTTGTTTGTTAGAAAAAGTATGCAGTAGACATCATCAAAATATTCCTCATGGAAGACTGCAATCCATCATAAACTCCTAAACCACTAGGCACAAAATTGAGCAAGCAAGATGAAGTCCCTACAATGGATTTTTCCCTGTACAAAAGTTTAGTAAGAAGTTTGTTGTATCTTACAACAACTAGTCCTAGTATTATGTATGCAAGCAACTTTGTTTCCAGGTTCATGGAATCCCCCAAAGATTCTCACTAGAAGATGGCGAAAAGGATTCCGAGATATGTTGCAGGCACTCTCAATTTTGGCTTATGGTACACTTAGTTTGATGATAATCGTCTCTCTAGTTACATAGACAGTGATTTTGCAGGCAACCTAGATGACCAGAAAAGCACCTCAGGACATGCTTTTCACCTGGGCACAAACCTGATTTCTTCGGCATCAAAGAAGCAACCCATTGTTTCAATATCTTATGTAGAGGCAAAATATGTCGCTGTTACCTCAAATTCCTTTCAAGTTGTGTGGCTGAGAATACTATTGAATGATATATCACATACAAAAAAAGAGCCAACTCCTATCTCCTGTGACAACACTTCAACAAATGCTTTATCCAAAAACCATGTGTTTCACAAGAAAAGAAACAATATTGACACTCCCTTTCACTTCATACATGAGCTATTCAATAATGGTGACATCACACTTCAATTTTGTGGCTCACGAGATCAGCTCACAAACATTTTTACAAAGCCACTAGGAAAATCTGTTTTTGATTTTCAGAGACAACACTTGGGCATTATCAGTGCTCATGTTTGTAAGTGTTGAGTTTAAGAGGGAGTGTTAGTTATATCTGTAACCTCAACAGTATGTGACTATACACTGCCATCTGTCCTAGCCAACTATACGATTATTTCTTGATTTTCTTGATTTGTTGAAGTTTATTTAACTCAGCTCTTTTTCCTTTAATGATATGTGCTCTGCACATTCTTGTTTCCAACCTGTCTTCTTTGTATTATCTTCTTTATTTCTTATTTTTTCAAGTTCGTGGAGTTCTTGCATCCATATCCTTCAATGTCACCAACTCATTCATTCACCTTTAGGGCCAGATCCATGTTTAGTTCTGACAATCCATCAGAATCCCACTTGATCTCAATTTTGGATTTAGAACTTGGAGAGTTTTCACCTATTCAATGAAAATTGTGGGTATAGCTATGGTACCTAAAGTAGCTAGAGAAATAGATTCAGAACTAGAAACAAAGGCATGAATAGAGAAATAAGCATGAACAATTCCATATTTAACAACAATAGATTCAATACCTAGAAGGAAATAGAGTTTCAGAATCTTACTTCTTGAAAGCATAATGAGATTTCAAAATCAGATTGGTAATTATAACAATTCAATACCTCTGATATTCATAGTATGTATAATTTGTATAATCTCTAGGAATCTAACCTTGAATTTATTCAACTGTGAAAGGTTTAGTGCAGTTTGAAGAGAAGAGTACAACAATATGATGTACCTGAACACAAATCCTTGTTTTCTGTATGGGTTGTATCAGTGACGGGCTGTATCAGCGACCTTGCGTACAGGGGGTGTATCAGTGAGATTATGCAGAAGTATGAGATTTTGTGAAAGAACACCACTCTCTTTTGGGTAAATACTTGCTTTATCAACTTCTTCATTTGCAAATGAATCTATTCACTTACCTTTATCATCCCCGCAGGGCCTTATGTTTACACCTCTTAGTCCCAATCAATCTATCCACATCCACATCCCCGCAGGGCCTTATGCTTGATATGCTTACATGACTTACTTCCTTCTTTCTCAACCAGGTTCAATCTTTCCCATTTATTAGATTCTAGTGGACTGTGGTTGTATCCAGCAGCGAAGTTGAATATCATGAACCATACATTATACCATTTGAAGCTTAACCTGGTCTACCTCATTGACTCTCTCTTTCACTCCTTTGAATGACACTGTGAGAGCAGTGACTGGCCAACTACCCCACCAACCTAGTCCTTCTCCCTTATCCCATCGACAGTAAAGAAAAACGAGAAATGTGGCTTGCATAGTGCCGGTTTAAGAGCCATAACCTATGAAATTCATCTCAGAGCTTTCAAGGCTCAAGCATATAGATATCTCTGTAAGTAACTTCACCGGTCTGGTTCCCTCGGTTTCCCTCGGGTTCCCCCAACTACTGGAGTTGCAAGTCTTAAATTGATTTTCCAATATTCTCAACACTACAATTGAATTGGGCCTACAATCCTAATCTCACCATAACTCTGCCTCTTGATATCAGAAATCTAACGAAGCTGCAAAATCTATGGTTGGCAGGTTGCAACCTCGTCGAATAAATTCCAGAGACTTTAGGCAATCTTGTGGAGCTAACAAACTTGGATTTATTTGTCAACAAGTTCTCTTGTTCGATTCCCGAAAGCATCATGAAGTTGGAAAATGTTGTACAAATCAAGCTTTACCATAACATTTTATCGGGTCCCATTCCAGTGGCCATGGGCGACCTAAAAAGATTAAGGAAGTTTGATGCTTCCATGAATGTGCTCAACGGTTCAATTCCCACTGGTCTGGGAATCTTAAATATGGAATCTCAGAATCTGTATCAAAACAACCTGGTCGACGAAATACCTCGAGGCAATGAATCTCTATTTGGAATCTCTTGTAGAGGAAGAGATTTTGATGAATAAATAATAAAATGTATGGTTGTCTGCTTTCAAGATCCAACTTGTCTGTCAATTCACCTATTTGAAAAGCATAAATTGTAGGATATTCAGAATTTAATGTGAAGACGTCAAATTTTTTGTCAATTCATCGATCCACTAACTTCCATTTCCATTCATACTCACACAAACATAGTAAAACAATGACAATGCATCTAACCTTCGTAGCAACATTAGCCATGGCAATTTTCATAGCATATTTTCGACCCGTAAAGACCGCCTAGCACAATGGACCAGTTATGGAGGGTCCATTGAAGAGGTCGGTTACTTTAGGTGGGAATCTTAACCATATTTAGCAAGTGAATTATACGCCATTGACAATTCAAGCAATTGAAGCATGTTAATTATAGTAGCATAATGGTATAGACCTACATAAAGAGAAACAAATAATCATGATTGGAATTACTTTACAAATATAATACTCTCCTTCTTGTCCTTCAACCATGGTCAATTGTCACTAATTTATTATTATTATTAGAAATCCATCACCACAAAAAACACTCAGTGAGTGAACACACAAGTCTCATCTTATCCCACCAATGTCATTGTAAAGGAAACACCCAAACATGAATGGTTACATAAAAGGACTCTCAGTGCATATCACTTTCATATCGTAAGTGGGGAAAGGATGATTGAATGTAAAAGTTTATTTAATCTCATTAGTAATAATGACTCATTCAACTAAACTTGTTATATACGTTGATTGGTATAATTTTCAAAATTGACGGGTATAATACAATATGTGTAAGTTGATCACATTACCTTCATTATCAACCAAGCAAACCAATAATACACTTCCATATATTGTACGATAGCATTTTTAAAAGATGTAATGTCAAGAGAAATTAGTAATGTTTCTTCTTTCCATTACATTGGATCATGTATGGAGGAATGTGAGGAATTGTATGGCACCGTTTGTTTTTATCACACATAATGGTGGACTCTGGTCATCCTCTATTTAAAAGAAAAAAAAAAGGTATTTTTTACTAGCCTCCTCCATACAATGGAAGAGTTTGTTTATTTCATTCAAATTTCAATGCATGAGATGTTTATTGAATTTAATTTTTATGCTTGTCTTTGTACTTTGTTTGTACTCTTATGACGTTTTACAATTTTTCTCAATTATAAATCAACCTTACTACGATAATATAACAAAAAAACTAGCCTCATCCAACCCTGTTAGGGTCTTAACCCGCACATAGGTAGATCAATATATTTGGATGTAATAAAGGTCAATATTAATAAGTCCTTAAAATAGAATAAGGCGGATGTAAGAAGACCTAATAGAAGCTTCCATTTCTAGAAGGATCTTCCTCTAGATGCTTCTCTTGATAGACATATTTAGTATAAATAAGGGTCGAGGGTATGAAAACCCTAGCTTGAAGATTATTGTAACAGAGCGTTTCTCAACTGGAGGTTGCCCACTCGAAGAGGCCCGTGAACATTGCTTTCTGAATCAAAGTGCTATTTCTGTTGTTGTTCTTATATCATTTC
>JASDQU010243171.1:60070-92030 GCA_032191745.1 Picea mariana
ATATATCATGATTTGAAAATTATTGACGACACAAATATAACAATTGGTTTCCTAGCCAATACAACGATGAATAAAATTATGGGTGCTTCCACTGTCAACAAGGATGATGAATTTCCTATGCTTAATATAGCCAATGAGTTTGAGGGTTTGTGGAGTAAATAATCTAGTGAGGGCATGCAATGTAATCAGGGGGTTAATTTTGTGTGGGTCATCGGGCTCTGTAGTAGCATCAGGAAGGGGTAGCTCTTCAACAGGGGGAACTACGACTTCTTCTTCCACAACTATTATAGCAATATTTGCCTCACCCTCTGAAAACTTGCACAGAGGGACTTTTTTTATTTCCCTATGCAAACTTGAAGTCCCTTTTTAAAAATCACAGAGATAAAAACAATATTTTTCCACATATGTGCGCCCTATCTATTATACGACATGCATATACGTAGTTTGCACCACTACAACCCGCGTACATTGGGTTTTTTTTCCAAAATTAAAAAAAGTTGTTTGGTTTCAATGTCACGTTGCGAGATCCATGATCCTTGACCTTCCATATATTGGAAATGTTTCAAATCAGCCCTTCAGTTCAACCTGAAGGCTATAAATGGGTCAAATCCGAGCTATGGAAAAGAGGAGAAAGATTTTAACTTTGAGAGAAAAGTTACTCTGGAGAAATTATTCACTTCATATTGAGTCTGCATCCCTTTATCCTTTTAAGTCAGAATACATTGTTCATCCCCCAAGCTCTTCCCTACATGATTGAGAACCTCATTGTATCTCTTATATGAGCTTGCCTTTGGTGGAGGATTGAAGTGGTGGAGTCCCAACTAGAAGGGACTTAGTTTCTTGGTTCCTAACTGTGCCAACATGAAAGTTTGTAATTCATTCACTTTTGTTGATTACATTTTAATAGAAATACTCTTTTCTCGGCTAATTAATATCTTGCAAATATTTGAATCATTATTCCATGGGAATATTTGTTATGAATGTTGATGGACTATGATATTGAATGTGCTAACATTATATATTATCACCATATGCTTGCGTTTCTTTGTTGTTGAGTACAAGTTGCAGGTGTATTTCTTTGGGTCAAGTGCTCAACGATGGACTTCATCTAACGTCAGAACAAGGTAGGCCTTTTATATTGTCTTGGTAACATATTTGTTTATATAACATAGATGAGATTAGAGTCAATTTATACAGTCATTTCCGTCTGTTGTGGTTTACCCCTAGCAATAGAGATATTTTCCTCATAACAGAATTGGTGACCATACTGGGGACAAAATATACTTTTCGGGGTTTGGAGTGTTTTTCTACTTTGATTGCTCTCGTTTATATTGATTTTCTTGTCGTATGAATTCTTGACAACCTTTGTTCATTTTGATTCTGAGTTTCTTAGCCTTCTCCTTAGTCTGGTTGTGTTTTAACACATATGCGGGTTTTTACCTGACAATCGCATACATACACATGTTTTCCTTCTGAAAGAGGCGTATATACTTGATTTTTTCCTGAACAATCATGTAAATCATCCTTTATTGCTTGGTTGTTGGGTTTGATGGTTGTTGGGTAAGTTTTGATGGTTTACAAGTCTTCTTGGGTCTCTGTTATGATTGTTAAGTGTCTCTGGAATGATAGGAAACCTTTATCTAGTTGAACTTTTGGGCGATGCCTTTCTCATCATCCTTTTCATTTGATTGTAATTGCACCTTGGGTTGGGTGTTTGCTTCTTGATATCCTACTTGGTTTGTCTCTGTTTACATACAATAGAGTTTTTATATCAATATGATGTTCAGTCCTTTCATTTTCATTCTTATTTATTGAAAATACAAAAATATTAGGCATTTTGCATTGTTGACATTTGATCTTTTGGTTTCTTATCATTACTATTAGTACATGTAAATAAATATTGCATCTTATTTGGAATTGTAGAATTAAATTGAAAATTTTATTTTGAAAAGCATATCATTTATTGGGAATTGAAGTTAGGACTTTGCATTGTATTCATATTCATTTATTTTACTTGCTGAGTCATAACATCATTAGTTTCACGAACATACCTTTTTTGAGTAAGAAATACCACTAAAAGTAACACTGATAATTTGAAATTGATTAGAAATGATTTTATTTTCTACGGTGCACAAACTAGCTTAGGATTTAGTGCCTTGGAATAGGATTTTGTGAGTAAACTTCTCCAAGGATATTAAATCAACATATGTGTCTAAATAAGGGAGTGGTGAAATCCATTGTATAATTGGTGACGTCAAGAGGCTTCACTTCCATTGGAGTTAAATACGAGGTCATGTGAAGTTGGTTGAAGGGATATACCCCCGATACCTTCTTAGCATCAGATATATTTCTGGGGATCTATTCGTATATGGGGATCTTGATAGTACCTTTACCTCCGTGAGAGGAATTTCTTTCAAGGTTTTGGGCTTTGTTACCCTACCCATAAGCTGGACCTGACTTAAGAATGTTCATCGACGCATCGGTTATATTGTGCTTTCTTAGTTGCTTGACATAGGTACCACATAGGTTACTTGCAAGGGTTATTCTGCAGGTACCCTAGGCCAGATAAGGGTCATACAACACACATACTTTATGGAGAATTACCTCTCTAGGGGGATCTAACCGACTATTTGTTAAGCCCATGAGGGCCCTTATAATAGATTCTGATACCTATGATCTTTAGTAGGGAGTCTCAGACCCCTCTTGGGTGAGGCATACCTACTTTATGGAGGGAGGCCCCTTTCAACCACTTTATCCTGTTTGTGTGCATATTGGCATTTTGTTTATTTTATTTTGGTGTGCTCTTTGATCATTAGTTGACCTTAGGATTTTGTATTGCGTCGTTAGTTTTCATTATGATGAATAGTGGAGTCCCTTTGGCTCCCTCATTTAGTGCTACCTCCCCCATGACATTCACTCATTTCATGGGGACGAATCCATCCATATTTCATAATGGTATGAAGAATTTTGATACTCAACCAATGCATTGGGTCTCTATCATTTTTCTCATGGTATGCCAGACATGTCTTCGTACTTTCCATCCTCTACCTCGTCTCCTTATGCGAATCCTAGTTTTGGGTATGGGGGCATGCTACCTCCTTATTCTCCCTTTTCATTTGGTGGGAGTCACATCCCTCAAACAACTCTTGTGGTAGGAGGTTGGAATCTTCCTTCCTAAGAATCCACTTTTCCAGGAGAAGGTGCTCAAATGGGCGGTCATTCTACTTCTTACACTCTGTCCACCTATCATTCTTCTACTATGTCAGTTCCTACAAATGATTTTCCCATGGAGGACCTTTGTATGTCCTTTGGTGTTCCATCTGGAGGGAGTCATTATTATATTATGGGAAACTCCTTTCATGAAGTTCCTTCATCTGGGGGAAACATATATCCTCACATCAGTAACCCTTGTCATGTCGCTTTCTCTTCACAAGCGGCTTCCTCAGTTTCGATGCCCTCACATCCATTTGTGAATTGGTATGGAGGAGGATACTATCCTACCGGACAGGGACATGGTGTATACCAGAACCCTTATTGGCCTGAAATTTCTCAAAACCAGTATTTCTTGGAACCTTGGTCTCAAATGTTGCAACCATCCTCCACCACCAGTCCAGTCACTGCAAATCATACTGGCATTATATCACCAACCTCTGCTAGTCATGTTAGAGATTGGTCAACAACCTCTGCAAGTCATGTTGAATACCAACAACCAACCACTGCATGTCGTGTTGGGGGCACAAATGTAGTTACTGCTAGTCACACTACACATACATCACCAACCTCTGCTAGTCATGTTGGGGATTCATCACCAACCTCTGCTAGTCATGTTGGGGATTCATCATCAACCTATGCTAGTCACTAGATGCTGCAAGCCATGCTGGGGGAATTCATATGATTGAGAATACTAGACGTGTAAGACGTAAGCCCAAGTTCCTTTTTAATATTTGAGAAGGAGATCACCTTACTCTTTTGTGCCTTGCTACTGTTTTGGTACCAGAAGTGTGGTCCTTATATAGGGGCCCTTCGGGTTCTGAGTCATCATTGGTTTCTCAAACTTCTTTGGTTGATACAACGGTCATGTCGATGCAATATTTGGCTGACACCCCTCTTTCTTTAGAGGTTGATGCATCTCTTGACCTTGTTGTCTCACATTCTGTTCAACCAACGGTCGTGTCGATGCAATATTCAACCGACACCACTCCTATTTTTTGGGGTGATGCATCTCTTGACCTTGTTGTATCGCATCATATTCAACCAATATTTGAATAATTGGTCACGCCGATGCAATTTTTGGTCGATCCTGCTCTTCTAGTTATAGTTCTATACCTTCTATACCATGTCCTTAACAATTCTAGTTCTATACCTTCTACAAAAGGGAGAATTCCACTCTCTTCGAGTACACTCCCTCAAAGTCCTAGGGTGGTTTCCTTTGATTGGAATGATCTTTTAGAGCCTTGACTTCCTTCTTCTACACCCTCCCAGAAAAGGGGCATTCTTCTATATATTGTAGATAAGGTAACATCTGCAAGTATTTTATCCTCTTTGACTTGGAAAGATTTTGGTTTTCCCAAGCTTGTGTCAACTATCTATGAGTTTCTAACTTTCGAAAAAAGTCCTTCACGAGAGCCTTGGCCTCCCCCATTATATTCTACCTATATAACCCCAACGAGTCTAATTTAAGCTCTTTTCCGACTCTCTTAAAAAGAGAAAATATTGTCGAGTGAATTTGTCTCTTTCACACTCGTTAATTAGATTTGAAAGGACACGAGTCTGATTTAAGCTTATTTTTTACTCTCTCAAAAAGAAAAAATATTGTCGAGTGAACTTGTCTCTTTCACACTCGTAAATGGGATTTGAAAGGACATCTATTTGGTGCAATTTTATCCCTTTTTCAAACCAAGTAGACTAAGATTACGAAAAAGGATTTTTTTTGGCGTTAAGTTGTAATTGCATCTCATTCTCTTGATTGCAGTATTGAGCCTATTGTTGGTTCTCACTTTTTCATTATAATCCTTTCACCTCAGCAGTTTTCATCATCAACCAAGAAGATCCTTATTTATATCCTTTGCAGATTGAAATCCTTTATCCAAGAGGAAACATTCCCTCGAGTGTCCATCTTCTGCATGCACCTCCTTGCATTGAGCATAGGTATGTTCCATTGTTGGAACTAGATTTCTTACTTGCGACACTCGTTTCCTCCTCTGTATCATAACATTCATTTGACTATGAAAAAACAAAAAAATATGGTTGGGAGAAGAATATTATCTTATATTGGAAGTAGTCGTGTCGCCTTTGAATAGAGCACAAAATTTTTGAGTCCACATGTCATTAAGTTTGGGTTTAGCATGACCTTAGGAAGCTGAGCTCATTACAGAGAGTTTACTCCCCCAACTGGTTACTCTTCCAGTCCCTATAGAGAGTTTGATTGATGCCTCCTGCATCTCAAAGTTTCATCATTGATTCTATGCTGATAGAGTCTTCCATATGTCTCATGCTCTTGTTCAAAGGATGTCTATCAAAATGTGTCGACCATTATTCAGAACTCTTGAATTTGCATGTCATCCATACCCTCAGTGTGTGTGAGAGTTACATGAAGCATTTATTCCTATTGCGCACCCTGGTCCTACTTTCCTCATTGGTAGGTAACCTTGAACCCAACAGTCGACATTTCATCATTGGTTGCTGACTGGGTGGTTTCCCTTGTGTTTGACGGTAAGAAATCTATTTACACATTGGTATTCGTGCAATGTCTTGGATTCCATTATCCTTATTGGTGGTTTCCTCTCCTTTGTCAACAATTTTTCTGATTGAATTCTATTTAGAGGGTCTTTTTCGTGCACCACTTTCATCTGGTGCACACAAAAGATGCACAGGGTCATTGGTTCGTGAACATGTTCTTCATCCGATTTCATCCAAATCATCAAACTCCTTCTTTTTACCACGTTCTTAATGATGAGAGATGCCTCAATTCTCTCCTTTGAATGGGTATTCTTTCATCGAATTCAACTGATCTATTATGGAGACAAGACCTAGAGTCATATGAGTACCTAGAGGCTTGCAGTCATTAGTGGCAGGTTCTCTCACCATCGACAGTTGGGAATACATCATTCTCTCCTGATCGATGGATTCTTCAAGTGTTCGACCCCAATATCTCTATTCACACTTGAAATAATGTACTCGGTGCCTTGATACCTACTTTCATTATTGGTAGTTTGTCTCACGTTTGTTAACGATATACCTTAATGACCGGTAATCAAACGAAGTCTCATTGTGTTCGACCTCAACTCCTTTATTCACACGATGTAGAATTTCACCTTTGGAGGATTGCGTACAAGACTTGAAGACATTGGTTCATAGTCACAATTTCCTTGATTTCTTGCTATCTTTCATTGGACCAGTACCTATGTAACTTCAGTGATCATGGGAGATCAGATTGCACTCCATTGTATACAGATATCTTCAGATTGATTTTGAGACTAGTTTTACTGGGCCTTGTTTGTGACTATGACATCCTTTGGCATGTAGCCACCTTTGTATTGCCTATTCATGACCATGAAGAGTTGTTTGCTATATTTTCACATGGATCTGCAGTGTAATTCAAATTGGAAGCCATGTGCGCAAAGTTAGTACAGATTGTAATATTATCAAGAACAACTAGTTCTTCCATCTGGGTCCCGATTACTCCACTTCTGGGTATTATAATGTATTTTGGCCATCACAGATACTCCTTTGACCTCACACATTAGGGGGAATATGTTATAGCAAGATTTGCCTCACCCTATGCAAACTTTCACAGAGGGCCTTTTTCCATTTCCCTATGTAGACTTGAAGTCTCTTTTTGCAAATCCCAGATCTAAAAACAATATTTTTCCACATATATGCACCATGTCTATTATATAAGATGCGTATACACAACTTGCACCACTACATCCTGCATACATAGGGTTTTGTGCCCAAAATTAAAAAAATGGTTTCGGGTTTCCATGTCACGTCACGAGATCCATCATCCTTGACCTTCCATATACTAGAAATGTTTTGACTCAGCCCTTCAGTTCCACTTGAAGGCTGTAAACGGGCTAAATCCGAGCTATGGAAAAGAGGAGAAATAATTCAACTTTGAGAACAGAGTTACTCTGGAAAAATTATTCACTTCATATTGAGTCTGCATCTCTTTATCATTTTAAGTCTGAACACATTGTTCATCTCCCAAGATCTTCTCTACATGATTGAGAACCTCATTGTCTCTCTTATATGAGCTTTCCTTTGGTGGAGGATTGAAGTGGTGGAGGCCCAGCTGGAAGGATCTTAGTTTTTCAGTTTCAAACTGTGCCAACACAGAAGTTTGTAATTCATTCACTTATGCTGATTACATTTTAATAGAAATACTCTTTTCTCGTCCAATTAATATCTTGAAAATATTTGAATTGTTATTCCATGGGCGTATTTTTTATGAATGTTGATGGATTATGCTATTGAATGTGATAACATCATATATTATCACCATATGCTTGCGTTTCTTGGTTGTTGAGGCAAAGTTACAAGTGTATTGATTTGAGTCAAGTGCTTAGGTGGACTCCATCGAACGTCTAGATGAGGTAGGCCTTTTATCTTGTCTTGTTAGCACATTTGTTTATATATCATATATGATATTAGAGTTGATTTCTGCACTCATTTCCATCTGTTGTGGTTTACCCTTATCTATAGAGAGAGTTTCCTTGTAACAACAACATCCTATGAAATGGCCATAAAAGTTTTTGTTCCTTACACTTGTGCCCGGTAAAATATTTTTCATCATAATTATAACAAAGACCCTTGAGTTGGCGCTCAACCAATTTTTCCTGAGTTAATTTCTGAATCTTGAGGGGAGTGGCAGGGAGGGCGGATTTGTGGGTCGAGGGTAAGGAACAAAAAAATATTTTTTGTTCTGGGAAAAAATAGTGTGTTGGGATTCTTTGGCATGTTTAGTAGCTTCCAACCAAGTTTGAGGACAAGCCATGAGGACCTGGGCCCATATTTCATTCTTTAGTCCACCAATAAAGCATTCTCGGAAGAATGCATATGTCATGCCCTCCATTCTAACGACCAACTTCTCAAAGGTAGTTATAAATTCTTCCACTGTGCCTGACTATTTCAACTTGGTCAAACGTCCTAAATAGTGGGTGTTAGTGTCAAAGCGTTTATATACCTCTACAAACAATTGGGTCCATGCAATATAACCATGGCATAGATTTTTACTCCATTTCCACCATTGCCAACGTTCATGATTCAGATAGAGAACAACATAACAAAGTTTTTCCAACTCATTGGTATTTCCATGTTGAGATAAATAATGCTCTATTTGAGTGACCCAACCCGTGGGGTCAAAGGCATCAAATTTATTGACCTTAACTCAGGGAAGATGGGGGTCATGATGAAAGTAGTGGGATTGAAAAATAACAGGATGGGAGGAATCAACATCAACTAAATGGGATAGTTGGTTTGAGGAGGAAGGACCTTAGGGGCGGTTCAACAATTGGTTGAAAATAGACCGGAGGGTGGAAAATTGTCCCATGAATTTGACATCCATGGAGTCAAATTTTTGCTGGACTTATGTCTCGAATTGTGCAATGTGGAATTGGCGGAAGCAATCTCATAAGTCACTTGCTGGAGGGACTCCTTGGTCTAAGCGATAGAATCTTGTAGGTCTTGGTTGCGAGTGGTGGCCATTTGGATAAGAGGGGTTCCTATAGGGGAAAGGGGTGGGTGGGGCCACATAAAAGAAGGAATTATAAGTGATAGGTACCACAATAATTAGGAATAAAATTAGAGAGATGGAAAATAGGTCCGTCTGCAAGGGAGTCAGGTCCACTGAAAAAAGGCTTGAAAATGAAAGGTACTACTGCAATCAGGGTGAGGAGAGGATTCTATTGGGATAGGTCCCAAATAAGGGTGCCAACGACACCACTATTTTTTTAAACTTCTATAGAGTTATACTCCGATATGGATAATACTACACTAGAAAAATGGCCGAATTCTTAACAGGAAGAAATGTCTAGGAATTTTGCAACCCAAATGTAGGAGGCAAGGTTGCACGAAAATAGATCTTGTCTATTCCTTTTCTACTTTGTTTCCATCCCAAGGGTTAGGTTGTTTAGGGTTTCTATAGACAAGGGTATTCCCTGTGCTATATCTCTTTGATATATGTGTAGGGTCGATCAATAGTACTTGGCCTAATATCTCAGGCCACCAACTAAGGAGGCTAGACTGTACCCTTAGCTGTAGTACCCAATTACCCAGGTACTAGAGAGTATCTTCCTGAGTGTTGTTCTCGGTGGCATTATAATAGTCAGGAGGTCGATCGGTTTATTTACTGAGGGATTCAGGATGTCTAGGTTGATCTGTACACATGTGTTGTTTGATGCGCTGCCACTCGAAGGGGTACCAATAGGGGTTACAATGGTGACCAACATTGTGTGCTTAAGTTCCACTTGTATTTTCTACATGTATGCTTTCCCGACCACAAAGTTTTGTGTTGAATGATAGATCAATGTAGCTTTAAGACTCCAAAATATGTCTCCGCCTTGAAAAAAAGAACCCACAATTTTGTGTCAAGGAAAGTGCTCTGATAGCACTTGTAAGGTACCAGATCTATTATAATAGGAGAAAAAAAAATTACTACAGAAATAACATCGAAACAACACAATATATGAAACCACAACACCAAAAGAATACCTTTATTGATAAGAAACAATGTTCACTTTCCTTTTCAAGGGGGAAACCTCTAGTAGAACAACACTCTATTACAATAATTCTCAAGACAAAACTTATCATGCCTCCTACTCTTATTTATACTAATTCTTTCTTCTAAAGAACCTTCTAACATAAGATATTTCTAGAAGCGAAAGCTTCTATTAGTTTTTCTTACATTGAATTTTTCTCATTTATTAAATAAGCCTTATAAACTAGTATCGACCTTTATTACATGGAAAATATAGTATTCTACCTACATGAGGGGTTAGGGAGGTTAGGTCCCTAACACTTATTAGGAGAATTGAAACAAAAGAAACCAGAAGGACCATTGGTAATAGTGTCTTTTGATCGTACTCCAAAGATGTCAAATTTAAGTAATCAAATGTCATCACTAAATATTGAGGATTCATTGGATTTAAAGACACCTCTTACTGAATCCTTAGTTACTAGAGATGGAATCCCAACAAGTTCTCAAGGACTGTCTGGTCCCAGGTTTATCACTTCAATAGATTTAGAAAACAACCAATTTAATATATTAGTTATGCAACCAGAAGAAAGCAAATGATCTAGTTTGTTATAATATAAAATTATTTTAGTAGGGGTGGACCTCAGTCATATTAATGATGTTTATTTGGTTGAATGGTTTAGATAGACTAGAGATATTTTTTCTTGGAGATTGATCCAATCAACTATTAACGTAAGGAAGTTACAAGCTGTAGTGACAAAATTGTATCAACAACTTAGCAATGAAAAGACAATCAATAGAATCAAATCAAATAAAACCAAAGAATTAGAATATCAAATTGCATTAATTACAAATGTTAGGAGATAAACTTCGAATTATAAAACCATTGTGGATGAAAAGGAGAAGGAAAATAAGAACTTGAAGGATAGACTAAAAATACCTCATCTTCAACTTACAAAATCTATGGAATTATTAGAAGCCTACCAAGAAAGAGATAAATCATTGTCAAATAATATTTCCCTTAAAGAAAATGTTGTAGCATAGTCTAAGGAAATTGCAAAACTGAAAGAGGACAAGGTTAAGCTTCGGTAGAGATATGTAGAAAAGATCAATGAAGTTTAACAAAAAATTGAGGCTAATGATCCTTCATTAGATTCTTTGTTTCTTGTTATAACCTTAGTTATAGTTGTGGATCATCAAGAAATTGATGAACATAAATAATTTTATATAAACAATCTTGAAGACCAGGTCAAACAAAAGGACCAAAGCAATAATACTCTTTTCTAAGAAAAGAAAAATCTTAACAAACTCTTAAATGATGCATTGAAACAAGATGTTGGTACACAACATATATTTGAAGTGATACAAGTTCTTTGATATCAAAGTATTCATGAGATGGATCAATTTAGGGGTTATTTGGAATTACATAAACATTGTGAAACAATCATTGTAAAGAATGCTCAATTAGATATCAACAATCTCTTAGCAGAGATTGAAAAGAAAATTCCACAGGAAGAAAATCTTATAGAGTTTATGAATTCTCCATTAGATCAAGATCTAAAGGAATCAAGAGTCAAATAAAGGTTGGAAGTAGTCACAAATGTCACAAATGTTTTAGATAAATAAGAAATACCACAATCCCTTTTGAAGAAAAACGATGAATCCCACTTGTCAATTATCAAGTTAAAAAAACAATTCAAGTGAATCAAGAAATTTTTGTTCGGGACCTATTGGCCCTCAACCAAGTTTGAGGAAACATTGGTCGCGTTTGACCATTTTTGGGACTTCGACAGGCTGGTCAAAGATGGAGTGCCCAGGTGGAGTTGAGATCGCAGGATCTTGCTTGTTTTGCGGGCTTGTGGACCCAACAAGGGTTATTAGAGTTTATGTAATGGGTTAAGGGATGTCAGCCCATGGGTTTACCCATGTTTAGGCCATTTTGTAATTGTATAAATAAGTAGCTAAGATATGCAAGAAGTAAAGTGAGGGCTATGTGCACCATATATTTTAAGTTCTAGCTATGTGATGTATTGAGTTGTTTTGGCTTAGTGCAAGTAATTGTAAGAGTCTTTGTGCACAAACTGTGTAAATATTTGTGCTAATAAGGGGTTGGCTCTATGCCTTGACCTGATTTTGGGAAGGAGGATCTGGTGGGATGCACACAGATCTCCCGTCCTCTCCAGAGTTGCGCTCTATGGATTTGTTCACAAGAGTCGAAGAATGTAGAAATATTGAATATTAATAAAGAAGAGAAGAAGAAGTAGGTGGACGTAGCCCCACATTGGGGTGAACCGTGTATATCCAGTGTCTTGATCTGCTTTGTGTGATGTTTCTTATGTGATTATTTTCTTAGTGCTATGGACGTTACATATAATTAATGCATTTTATGTTGTAGTTTAGTGCTTAATGATGATAATGAATGCTATATTTGATCTAATGTTGTGTGCTAAGTAATTGGAAGTATTATATATTGGTTATTACTGCGCTTCTCTGTAATAAGGGTTTAACCTGCGGTGTGAATGAGATACATGAACTAATGCATATTGTTGGATAAGTGCTCTATTAAGTATTGTAATCACTGATCTATGTCCTAGCATAGTTGTATACACCTGAGTCCTGCAACCCCCCCTACCCCTACCTCGGGTGCGACTTCATCTGCTTCACAGGTGTTGCCGAAAGGGCCGATAGTTAGGGTTTTGTTAGTGCTTTGTTGAAGCATTGAACCCTGGGTCTGCCCCTGTGCCAACAAATGGTTCCATTGTCGGGACCGAAACTGTGATTGTTGGGAACTGAATAAAAGAGAAATCTCTATGCATGGATCTGTTGCTATAGTACACAATATTCTACTTGAATTGAGAAGCTTTGTGCTTAGAAAAGAACCAGATATGAAGAAAAGAGGTAAGATATTAAATCTTTGTGCTTTGATAAAGCTAAGATAAGTGGAAATTTTTTCTTCGGAAGTATGAATCTAGGTATGTTTGATAGATTTTGTCCTAGTCTAAAAACTAGGGAACAACTAGAGGAAATATTCGATCTGAAAAAATTTGATAGAGATAGTGAAAGATATGTTATTCCTATGCATAGAAAGAATTTTTGGACTAACAAGTGGATGCAGGAACCTAGAAAGATTTTTTGCAAATTGTAGGTCCAACATGGTGATCCCAGTGCATAGTACAGGAAAGGTTAGGGATTGTTTAAAAGAAAGATAGGATTGACATTGTGTTATAATTGCAGAAGACTGGGACATCTTGCTAAGGAATTTCCTGGTGTAGGTCCTATTTTCCTTTGTTGTAAAGTTATTGGTCATGAGGTTGAGGATTTCCCAAGACTGATTGCCAAGGTTGAAAAGATGAACATGAGACAAGAAAACTATGAAGAAGGTCAAGGGACTAAGGATATGTTAGAGAACCTGAAATAATCAGAGACTATGTTATTACAACTGAAGGAAACAGTGAATGATCACAGAGACATTAGTTTAACAAAGATCTTAAAACAGAAGCAACACATAGAAACAAGAATAGGAGACTTCGACATAGACTATGTTGTGGATGAGGAAACACAAGTAAATATCATTCCAGAAATAACTTGGGAAATTTTGGGAAAGCCTACTATGGTACCTTCATTGGGAAGGATAGGTCTGTTTAAAGGAAATATGATAAACCTATGTGGAAGAGTTACTAATGTACCTATGATTTCTCATGAAAAATCAACCAAAGAAGAATTTTAATTCATTAAGTTTGTTGATAACAATGCCCATTTTCCACTTTTGTTAGGAAAGACATGGATTGAGAAAGATCAGATACGAAGGAAACCAGAGGAGGAAGCTACAAAACAGAAAAAACAAGAATTAAGGGACTTCATAGATAGAAAAATAGAGTGAATGATACAAGAACATGAGGATAATTCGAAGAAACAGAGCGCCAAAGAATTAGTTGTCGAAGTTGAAAGAACACAAGAAGGCTTAAATAACCTATCCATGTAGGAAAGAAGTGTAGCCACCCCAGAAATAGTAAGATAAGAGATATTACCTTTGAACCCTTTGAAAGACCCTCAACAGTGAGAAGTTATTACGCTAAGAGAAGATAAGAATAAGAATGGAAGGAGGAACCCAGAGACTCAGATCACAGGAAAGAAAGAAAAAAAACTTAGTAAGAAGAAAGAAAAGTTAGAAAAACTGCATGAAGTTCCAGACAAGACTTCACAGAAGGAAAGATTACAGAACTTGAACCTTGCTAGAATAGCAGAACCACGTAGAATGGGACTTCACCACGATGAAGCTATATGACTGTTGGAGGTATCTCAACCGTTAGAATGATGCTCCAAAATAGTTAGAAACACAGTTATTTCCAGAAATACCGTTGTTGGACCGTTGGGACTACGCCATAACGGACTGATCCATATCGATTGAGGCATTCCAACCCGTTGGAGGAATCTGTTACGATGTTTCTTATTTAACCCGTCAGAAATTGCACCGGGACCACTTTTTGAAAACTCAGATATCCAAACTAACAGAGAATTGATCACATATTGCGTTGTGATTTCTAGACCTCACCACCCATTTGAGTATCTTTCTTGTTTTTTCGCCTACCTGAGTTATTTGATTACAAGTGTGAATGTTGGGTGAACATAAAATGTTAGAGAAATACATGGAAGAGATTTTAATAGACCTCATGACTGAGAGAGTCATGTCTGTAGGAATACATGCATCATCGACAGGAGGATTGCAAGCATCCCCCTCGACTATACGTCGGTCTAGCTGAACCACGACTGAGAAACGAAGTAAGCACCACGATGATCTGGCTAACGCGAAGTAGATCCCATCAGTCTTGCCGAATTACATACTGCCTTTGGCTAGTGAAGTTAGTCATGACAATGTCCCACGTGAATTTGAGTACACGGTAATCACTACATACCTCCCGAAGGGGATACGCGCAATTGGACTCTAGTTGGGACTGATCCCAGCTCTCAAGATCAACGAATTCAACCTCAAATACAGAAAGAACTATGTGATCCTCACACCACATAGGTACTTGATGAAGATGATTGGGAAGAATCCCAACATAGTTCCCCATCCGTGTATTAAGGAGCTCGCGTGATCAATGATCCTAATGTGATGAAGATCCCTCACTTCGGTCGACATCAGGAGGTTAACGCTTGCGTTAAACTCTTTCTGTCATGCTATCATGGAGGTTATCTTTGGTTAGATAGGCACATAATTATGGATCCATCATTGATCCACTTGATCACTGGATTGAGCATGTAGGGACTGCACCCTCAACATTTCTACCTAGGGAAGACTTCAGACCACTCCCTGGCACAGCGGATCAAGAAATATTATGGTGATGTAGAGAAGGGAAAGCGAGGCTACAAGGTAGCCTCTACCTAGGATGGTGCAGTACACCTTGCTTTCCAACTGATCACTGGAAATATCGTTCGAAAGAACCGGTCAACACAAGTCACATGGTTCGTAGTGGACCTCGCAGGTAAGTGCATAGAAGGATTGCAGATGAATTGGGCGAGTTACCTCATCAACGAGCTGGAAAAGGACTGTTGTGAAGCGCAAGATCAAGGGTATGAATTCCATTTCAGTTGGCTATTGGTACTAATCAAATTTTTCTTTTGGAAAATGTCAGAAGGAGCAACGTTCCCAGAAGTTGATCCATTAGAGTCATAGGCCGCAAGGTTCTCCACCTTGTGGTACACAAATGATATGGCGAAGCAGTGGAAATAGAATGCGGTGTTCCATACTTATTAACTGCAATTGAAGCGTGTCATTGACACGTTCCCACAAATGACCCCAAAAACGTTGCACCAGTATAGACCATTTGCAAAGTTTCACGCAGATCGACACTTTATCGACATCACCGCATGCAAGGATGAAAGAAAGGAGGATCTCTAGTCCTACTATAAGTTGACCGAGGAAGACATGGAATAGATCACTAAGGAATGGCTAGTAGAATTACTTGTACCATTGGAATATGAAAACATTTCCGACCCTGACATCATCGGAAGTCCATTGGTCACCCGGGTCGAACATGATGGGTAGACTAGGGCGAAGAAAAATAAGCAAAAAGAGGAAGTCCAGAAGATAGAGATTGACAATGCTTTGGAGGAAATTGCGCCTAAATCACCTATAGGAGGAGGAGGAGATGAAGTAAAGGAAGAATAAGGAGGGGAGGAAGGAGACAAGTAAGATAAAGGTGAAGCTACATAGTCGAAGGATCCCCTCGCCACAGTAGAAACATCGCAGAAGAGGAAGGTTTCCCCAGAGAAGACTTTAGAAAGAAAGAAGGGTCGTGCCATTAAGCTTCAGTTGATGAATGTGTTCACAGTGGATGATTTAGATCTCATCATCGCATTCATGGAGGATGCTTCAGAAGATATCTTGTAGAGACATGAAGTAAAGAAAGAAACATTGTATGACAGAATAGAGAAGGATCTCAAGAACATACAACAAGCTATCCATTCGAGCTGCATAGTACCAACTGCTCCTTCTTCAACGAAAAATGTAGAATTGTGGGATGAACCCACCCAATTATGAATATTAGTCAATGCAATAGAGGCTCGACTTCATCGATTTCAATAATAAAAGGAACAGGTTATAGAAGTCATGAAGCAAGAAAAGGAGGAGGCCTTAGAGCAACCTCAAATTGCGCAGTAGGAAAAAGATGAAATTAGGGTGATGTTCGAGGGAGACAAAGAGAAGATGCAGAAATAAAAAGACTAGCCGCTGGTAGAGAAGACTATGATCAAAGAGGCAATGACTAGATAACTTTTCTCTGTGCTGAGATTGGCATGAGAGGAACCGGATTCAACTGAGATGCAAGTGGGGAAGATCATTGAAGCCATTCAACAACTTCAATAATAGATCATGGATTTAGAGCTGCAAGAAGTACCTAGAACTCTGCAAGAAGTGCGCTATCAGAGGGAAGAATATACCAGGAACACAGTAGAAAGAATGAGGGCACTGGCCTCAGAGTGTAAGAAACTGAGTGATCGGAGTGTGCAGACCTATGAGTGGCTTGCAGAAGATCTAGAGATGAATAAAATGGAAGCACAAATTCAGGAGGTGAAGCAACATGCATCCACCATGCAAGCGTAGATGAATCTACTTACTGCGGTTGAGAAAATGAAGTGATCACAGGAACAACATGTAGTTCAGCAGCCGGGCACTGCCATCTAGAGTAGAGTCATGGAGGTGACATAGAGACTCCAGCTGGTGAAGGACAAGCTTGCACATTTTTTGAAGAGATCGAAGGACAATTCTCACAGTTGGAATAGGTGGTTGCAATAGTGGAAGACCACCTGGAAGGGCCTGTCATTGAGAAAGTAATCTAGGAGTTCACCCAGCAGGAGGCTCTGGCAAAGTAGCAAGTCGAGACATCTCAAGATAAGATCTAGGCCTTCTAAGCAATGTTGCCGAGATCTGAGTGACTCAAGATTATTCACAGGTGAGTGTTGGGGGTTTGTTGGCCCTCGTCAAATTTTGAGGAAACATTGGTCGTGTTTGGCCATTTTTTGAACTTCGACAGGCTCGTCAAAGATGGAGCACCCAGGCGGAGCTGAGATCACGGGATATCGCTTTTTTTGCAGGCTTGTGGACCCAACAAGCCTTATTAGGGTTTATGTAATGGATTAAGGGATGTCGGCCCATGGGTTTACCCATGTTTAGGCCATTTTGTAATTGTATAAATAAGTAGCTAAGTGATGTAATAATTAGAGTGTGGGCTATGTGCATGATATATTGTAAGTTCTAGCTAAGTGTTGTATTGAGTTGTTTTGGATTAGTGCAAGTAATTGTAAGAGGCTTTGTGCACAGAATGTGGAAGTCTTTTTGCTAATAAGTAGTTGTCTCTATGCCTTGACCTAATTTTAGGAAGGAGGATCTAGCGGGCTGCGCACATGTCTCCTGTCCTCTGTGGAGTTGTGCTATATGGATTTGTGCACATGAGTCGAAGAATGTAGAAAGATTGAAGATTAATAAAGAAGAGAATAAGAAGTAGGTGGACATAGCCCCACACTGGGGTGAACCACATATATCGGGTGTCTTGATCTGCTTTGTACGATGTTTCTTATGTGATTATTTTCCTAGTGCTATGGATGTCACATATAATGAATGCATATAATGAATGCATATGATGAGAATGAATGCTAGATCTGAGCTAATGATGTGTGATAAGTAATTGGAAGTATTAGATCTTGGTTATTATTACTCTTCTCTGTAATAAGAGTTTAACCTGTGGTGTGAATGAGGTACACGAACTAATGCATATTGTTGGATAAGTGCTCTATTAAGTATTGTAATCACAGATATGTGTCCCAACCTGGTTGTAGACACCTGAGTCCTACAACCCCCCTACCTCTACCTCGGGTGAGACTTCATCTGCTTCACAGATGTTGCTAAAAGGGCTGATAGTTAGGGTTTTGTTGGTGCGATGTTGAAGTGTTGAACCCTGGGTCTGCCCCCGTGCCAACATGACCTAACCCATCATGTAGGTAGAATAATATATTTCCATGTAATAAAGGTCAATATTAATAAGGCCTAGAAATAAGAAAGAATAAGTCCAATGTAAGAAGACCTAATAGAAGCTTCTGCTTCTAGAAGGATCTTCCTCTAGATGGTTCTTTTGATAGACATATTTAGTATAAATAGGAGTCGAGGGTATGATAACTTTTGTCTTGGATATTATTGTAATAGATCTTTGCTCTGCTGGAGGTTTCCCCCTCGAAGAGGAAAGTGAACATTTCTCTCAGTAATCAAAGTTCTCTTTCTGGTATTATTTTGGTATCATTTTGGTATTATTGTGGTGTTGTTCTAGTTATATTGTTGTTCATCTACCATTTCTATCTATTTATTTCTGTTCTTCATACTTTTTATATCTAGAATATTACAAGTGGTATCGAAGCACCTTCCTGGGCAAAAACTTGTGGGTTAATTTTTTTCAGGGTAGAGACGTATTCTGATGTCTTTAAGCTACATAGATTTGTCATTATGTGCATAAGCCTATGGTTGGGGATTCATACACGAAGGAAATACAAGTGGTACTTAAGTGCACATCTGTTGGCCACCCTTGTAACTATTGTTGGTACCCCTTCGAGTGGTAGCACATTAGACAAAACTTGTATACAGATCAGCCTAGATCTCTTGAATCCGTCCATAGATAAACTGATCGACCAATTGAATACTATAGTTCCACTGAGGACATCACTCAAGAATATACTCTCTAGTACTTGGGTAGTCTGGGTAGTCAAGTAGTACAACTAAGGGCATGGTCTAACCTCCTTAGTTGATGCCCTGAGATATTGGGCTGAGTACTACCGTTGGACCCTGCACGTATATCAGAGAGCTATGGCACAGGGAAAACCCCTTTCCTGTAGAACCCTTGAATCCCTAACCCTTGGGATGGAAAAAATCACATAACAAACAATATCTATTGCAGCGCAACTGTGTCTCCTGCATTCGAGTTGCGAATTATTTGAGACCTATTCCATTGGATTTCTCTCTTCACCCTTATCATAGTCACACCTGTCATTTTCAACATTTTTTTTCTTGTGGACCCAAACCCCTTCCAATACCCTTATTTGGGTGTTGGCCCTTGGTTATGGAAGTAAGCGAATATTAAGGAAGGAAAGACGAAATGTGAACTGCGCGGAAGACATAGTGACTGATACTGGGTTGAAGTGAACAAAAGAGAAGAGAAGAAAGAGAAAAGTAAGATAAAGTAAGTCATTGGATGAGAAGATCAAGGATGACATATCAACAAGGAAGATGGATCATGGAAAACTTAGCAAGCAAAAAAAGACACCAATGGATTCTTTGGAGCACCTTGCGGGAAAGAAGGAAAGACAGGCTGGTGAAGCCCGAAAAACATGGGTCAAGTTGACCTAGGGTTTTAGACACCTAGGGTTTTGGTATATAGGGTTTTGACACATAGGTTTTGGCCTAAGACTGTCGGTGAGCTATTTTAATGTGTAAATAAATGTCAAGAGGACCTGGGATGGGTTCGTGGAGAGTTTGTTGATGTTATGAGTGATTATTGTTGCGAGAGAGAGAAGTATTGTGCTGTGAGAGAATTATGTATTGTAAGATCTTTGGTTGGGTGTGAAGATCAACCCTATAGCTGGGTGCATAGGGAAGGGAGATAGAGAGAAGGGAGAAGGAGAGAAATATTTTCAAGCTAAGAGTGCAGATAGAATTGTATGATTTCACCTAATATATTATAAAGCACAATTTTGTGGATGTAGCCCTAGGGAGAGGGTGAACCACGTATATCTTGCATTGTGTGTGATTGATGCAGTGTTATTTAATTCTTTTACTTTGATAATGCATTAGTATGTTAGATTTGACATATAACGGTGCGAAGTAACTCTAAGCTGATAAATGATATCTAGATACCTTGTTGTTATTATATTGGATCTACTTTGTATTTCCTCTGGTTGTAGACACCTGTGTCTTGCAACCCCCTATAGCTACTTCAGGTGAGATTGCATCTGCCTTGCAGGTGCTTCCCAAAGGGCCAATAGTTAGGTCTTGTTCGTGCACTTTTAAGAGTTGAACCCTAGGTATGCCCTTGTGCCAACAAATGGTTCCGTTGTCGGGACTGTGATCTTCTTGAGGGAATGTCAAGGTGGTTTCCATCGAAGACGGAGATTCAGAAGTGGATAGATGAACAAGAAAAGGACTTTGGAGAAGACCAAAATAATAAGCCTAAGCTTAGTACAGAGGATTGGTTGGTAAGGTATATATTTACTGATATACATGAGATTTTCTTTAGGGGAATTCATCAGGAGCTATACGATTAGTTATCCAAATTAGCAGATACCCAGTTTGAGATGGGATCTAGACCACCTATGGTTTGGACATTGGCGCTGATCAAGAAGGTCAAGAGAGTTGATAATGTCATTTCAAGAGTAGTAGATGATTGGTTCGATAACACTATTGGAGGGTACATCACTGAGTTTTCCGTCGACAGAGTTGAGTCGTATAGTCAAGCAGAGAGGTATTTCTTTAAGGGACCGAGAGGAAAATTTTTACACTTCTTAAAGTTGAAGATCAAGATGCTATTACATGAGAAGAGCATCTTGAAGGTATAGTAGTTGGTTCGATCGAAAAATATAATGTTCAATAACTCAGACAGCGACAACGACGCAGAGGTGGGACATATGCGCAATGGAAGGATCTTCAGAGAGGTACCTTTGGTGAACTTGTTTGAACAAAACCACAAACCACTAGTACAGGATGAACGGTTTTACAGAGGATAAGAAGAAGAGATAGTGAACGAGGAACATTCAGAGTCTGCTAAGGTAGAGGAAGAGAAGACAGAAGAACCTCGTCGGGAAGAATCCAAAAATTTAGGCATCGCAAACTATTGAAGTAAGTATTATTACTCCTCCTGTTGTTTTAGCAACATTAAGCAATCAAAGTAGTCAGAGTTACCAGAGAACTTAGAGCATTGTTACTAGTAGTTCAACACATACTCAGTCAGGAAACCTAGGAAGATCTATGGCAGATGAGATGAGGCTCCCTATCTTTAGGGGAGATGGATCTGAAGACCCTGATCAACATTGGTTCCTATGCAAAGCTGTATGGAGTATTAAACAAATCACTGACGAAGCAGTTAAGAGAAATCAGTTTAGTACTACCCTGAGAGACCGTGCACTAATCTGGTACATGAATTTTGTTAAAGGAATTACCCAGCCTAAACCACTGAATGAGATCAAGAACGTATTAAATGTAGAATTCAAGAAACCCAATTCGGAGTCACAATGCATTATAGAACTGGAAGAAATCAAGTAGAGAGTAGCTGAACCTATTTGGGAGTTTGATCAAAGGTTCAAGAACTTGATAGGCCATTTGAGTTTTCATATCCCAAAAGAGAAGAACAAGGAATGGTTCATTGCTTCCCTCTTACCACACATCAGAGTCCCTATTATGTAGCATAAGATCTCTTCACAGGATGAGGCATTGGAGATTTCCATGAAACTAGAATCAACCTCTATGGGAGAATCCATCTCTGGTATGAGTCAAATTTTAAGCCAGTTAACTAGCTTGTCCTTGCAGGTCAAAGATATGAATAAAGACAAGGGAAAAGAAAAAAAAAATATATCAGGTGCATTAGATGCAAATCAAAAGGCCATGAAAAGGAGAATTGTCCCCTGTTTCATGAGTACTTGGCTTCTGGAGCCCCGAGCCCTTTGAAGCAAGTTACCCTACCCTGGTGCGAGGTATGTACAAATCGACATCGCCCTAGTGAATGTTACCATTTGAAAAAATATGTCCAGACACCCACAAATCTATATTTCACATTCTGCAAGTCAGTGGGGCATGATGATAGGGACTGTAGGGATTACGACCTCATGCACAAAAGTTCAAGAGATATATAAAAAATTCAAGGTGAAGTACAACAAGAAGGAAACAATACATAGTATAACTCTCCAGGAAGAGGAAACTTCAACCCTTGTAGTAGATTTAGAGGAAGAGGACGAGCAGGAGCAATGGGTCAAGGTCAAGTTCAGATCATTTGTTACAACTATGCACAACTGAGACATTTGGCAAGGGACTATCAGAACCCTTGTACCACTTGCAGTTATTGCAACTCATTTGAACATGTCATTGAAGACTGTCTTGCATTGTTGGCCAAACTTCAGGAAAGACGAGGAGGAAACCAACAAGTACAAATAATCTCAACAGAAACTTGCGGAGAGGATCCCAGAGTCGTTGTAATCACTAGAGGAGGCACTATTACGGGAGAAGATAGAGTGACCTCGGGAAATACTACAATAGAATCAGGGGTTAGAAAATATACAGAGAAGACACAAGTGTTTGATGCAAGGAAAGGAAACAAAATCTTCGAGGAGGCAAGAAAAGAATTTGGGAATGATCAGAATCTGGACCAGGGGTCTAAAATTTTCTCAATTTTCAAAGTGCTCGGAATGCAACGAAAATGGTACCATTGCGTCTGTCTCGTTCTCTTGATTCCGGCGGTATATTTATTTTCGCAAACGGAGTCCGCATGGAGAAGTTATCGAGGTTTGTTCGCCGAGCCAAACAGAAAAAAAATGTGCTGACTGGGCAGGCCGTACTGCCACGTGGCAGGGCCGTACAGTGCTGATGTGTCAGTCCGTACAGGACACGTGGCGATTTCTGGGCGTGACACGTGTCATGCCTTTATGGGCATTTCAACTTATGGTTTGACCAGTATTGAAGTGACACGTGTCACCACTGGATGGGTGACACGTGGCACATGCTGACGTCAGCAATCTGCGTGGCCGAGATGACGTGGCAACCGTACAGTCAACGTGGCAGGTGACGTGTCAAGTATTTACTGGTTCGCGTGGATGAATTATATGTTGACATGTGGTGTATATGTGGATGAATGTTAGGGTGCCACGTGGCCCAATCAAGGGCTGCCACATGGCACCCTTTTACTGGCAGTTGGTTGAATAGTTGGTTTATAAAATTTATGTGGAGGCCGCGGGGTTCGACCCCCGGACCCCCCCTCCGGTCATAGCTTTATCAAAGTCCGTTCCACCAATGCGCCGCACCGTAGTTCTTATTACACATATGAACTTTTAATTATTTGAATTGAATAATAGTTGTGCACGGTGGGGGGTCGGGCCAGGGCTTGGCCCCGACCCCGGTTATATGCGTGGACAGGTGACCGTATTTATCACAGCTCGGGGTTTCAAATTTATGCGCGGGGGTGTTTTGAAAAATCCCTCGGTTACGGTGGTAACCCATATGACCAACCATTGCACATTCGCGCGGGAGTATGTATGGAATTAAAACACGATTCAATTTTGTTAACAAATAACCAAACCATTGTTTAAAAATGGCGCGCGGGGGTAATTTGGATATGACCCGTGGTCATATGCATTGATTCATATGACCGTTTAAAATTATAGCGCGGGCGTTTAAACAACTTTCAAGCCCAGTTCTATTATGCTTTGACACGACCAATGCATGTTTCAAAATTTAAGCGCTCGGGTTATTAATTCAACAGAGTTAGCCCATCCTTCCGGGCATATCGTTTCACATATGACCCATTGGTATTAAAACGCGCGTGGGGTGTTACAAATATAACCCACGGCTATATGGTGCGTTATAGGTGACCATTTAGTTGAATAAATAGCGCGCGGGAAATGTTTTTTGGGTTTCATTTTGTGGCAAAAAGATAACCACATGCCCGCCACATGTCGAGTCTGGGTTTAAAACAAAGAACAGTTAGCTTTTGGTGCATGGGACGTGGACATATGGTCCCCCATGCGCCCAACACCTCCGACTTGGAGGGCTTGATTCGCGTTAATGGATCGACAATTTGGCACATTTTTCGGGATCGCACGTGTGTGTTGAGTTTTGGCACGAGAAACGCATTGGAGCTAGGTTCACTTTCCCACAGGTGCAATATGGCGAGCCTGTAACAGAGCTTGGAAAAAGGAAAAATGGCAGCAAGCATAACTTGATGATTTTTTGACCAAATCAGGAGCTGTAAAAGCCCAGCTAGGGGTTTTTGGACATCCTGAGTCCATTGGAACCATTTTTACAGGCATTTGAAGAGCCCATTTGCAGGTTTTTCACATTTTAAGTTTGAGGAAGCTTTAGGAGCCTTAAAGCCCTCATTGTTTGAGGCATTGCTCAGATGAGCCCATGTCCATTTTCTGAGAATGAATAGTCATTTCTGACTGTTTATTATGCTCTGAACACTTTGGGATAGGTTTCAGATCCATTGGAGGACTTCTACAGGTATTGTTTCCTCATTCAAGTTCAGGGAAGCTTGGAGGTCACATGTAGAAGAGGTCATTGTTGGATGAGCCATTGTCCATTTGCAGAGTTTTAACAGTCATTTTTGGGGTTTTTATGTATTATGAATCCAATGGTACAGTTTGTAAATCCATTGGAGTTGAGCAGAAGCTTGTAAAGAGAATTTGACAAACTAATCCCAAAGAGCCAAGTCCATTGAAGGAGGCTCAAGGAGACGTAGCCCAGAGAGGGGTGAACTCCTTTATCATCTTGGTTTTGTTGTGAGTTTGCTGTGTTATTTGCTGCACTTTATATTGCTGTGTATTTGATTATAACACATATTTAAGCATTTCAAAGATCTTTCCTCACATAAAAACATTGACAAGAACAAGCAAGAACTTAACACATATATCCACTTGCATATTTAAACACATGAAGCAAGGTCCTGTTAAGATTTATTACATGAGGTAGAGGGTGCTTGCATAGCATAACAAGTCAGCCCTCTATTTTCAGATCAGGGAAAGATTAGGGATCTTCATCAAAGACACGACCATAAGTAAGAGAATGTGGAATGCCTTTGGAATTTGATCATTCTGCTCCACTAGGAGAAGGAAAAGAGGTAAGAAAACTCATGGAATTCTTATGTACCTGCATTAACTTGATAAAGGATGAAAGCATTGTACAAGAGCTACAAAATTTAATAAGACAGTATGAGATAGGAAAGATAGATCCCTTGCTGAATAGAGTTGTACACTAAGTATCTAAAAAGAGAAGGACAAATAAGGAATCACACTTCAATGCTCAAATTGGAGAGTATGATATAGACTATGTGGTCCTCGACTTAGGGTCGGAAATCAATGTCATGACGAAGCAGACTTGGGCCCTGATGGGAAAGCCTAAGATGATTTATTCCCCTATCAGGCTCAGGATGGATAATCAACAGGAAGTTAGCCCCTTTGGGAAACTGGAGCATGTCTCTTTGGACATCAACGGAGTAAGGACATTTGCAGACTTCGAGGTGATTGAGATAGTTGACGAGAGATGTACTTATCCTGCGCTCTTAGGAATTTATTGGGATTTCAATAATTCCATTGTGGTTGATTTGAGGAAAAGAAGAATCATATTTGAAGGAGATGAACTTAGGTTCATTGCTCCTTTGGATCCCGATGAAGGTCGCAGGTATACCAAGCCCATCAGAGAAGAAGACCGTGCATATGAACTAGAAAATATATACAAATTGATAGCCAAACATAAGGACTACATTAATCCTACAACAGATGGGAACTTAAGCTAGGGACATCACAACGCATGTTCATTAGACTCAGAGGAAGCACTAGAGAAATGGCAGAAAAAAATGTACGAAGTATCTACACGGAGATGTGCTAGACTGACCAAGGAAGTTCGCTGGATTGGAACAGAAGTAAGTAACTTCCTCACCTTTGATGGTCTCAATCATTTAGAATCTTTATTGTTGGAATTTGAATAAATTGTACGAGTACAACAAAGGTTGTTAGCACTGGATGAGGCCTTGAAATAAACTCCAAAAATATGGTGCAGAGCACACAAAAAGAGCATCGCAGACTGGGTGCAATGTCGCACTTTGATGGTAGCATGCTTTTCAGAACAACTAGAAAAATGCAAAGTTAGATACACAGGTCAAAGTTGTCTGAAGGACCATGTGCGAAGTTGTGAGGAGGCATGGAACAAAATTCCCCAAGAGAAGTGGGTGCATAAATTCATTAACACTTTGGATACAATGCCTATCAATTGGTATCTTCAAGCAGAACTGCACCTCATCACTATAGATTGGGAAAGTATGACTCAGAACTTTGTAACTACCTTTTTATTTGAAAATCAATATGCTATAGTGGATCAAGCATTACATATTGTAAGACAGAGAGTCTTTGAGGAGGCACCTAGCCTCCCTATTGAGCAAGAAGAGGATGAATGGATTGTTCTTCTTAAAAAATTGCAAGGTTGTTACAACATCAATGCAGATGAAGACGATGATCCTAGGAATGTGAACATCGAAAAACATAAGGAAAGAGAGACATAGAAGGACTAGGAGTTGAACTACCTTTTATTGGACAACTAGTTAAAATCAAGAAAGTCAACATTGGAATAGAGAAAACACCGAAGCTTGCAAATGTTGGAGATTATTGGGATGTTGCCACTATTGATAATATTAAAGAATTACTACATGAATACCAAGACTTGTTTCCAACCAATTTCATTGATATGAAGGGAATTAAAGGGCCCATGGGAGAGATGAAGATCCCCTTGAAACCAGATACAAGTCTAGTCAAGCAGATACCCTACAGATTGAACCCCAGGTATAAGGAGAAAGTGAAGATTGAGCTCGACAGAATGTTGGAAGCAGGAATCATAGAACCTGTTGAAGAGTCAGAATGGATTATCCCTATGGTGGTGCAAGATAATAAGACCAAATACATTAGGATATGTGTAGATCTTAGGAAGCTGAATGATGCTTGTTTGCATGACCCATTCCCTACACCATTTACTGACGAAGTTCCAGACAATGTGGGAGGACAAGAGGTCTACTCCTTCACAGATGGATTTTCAGGATACCATCAGATCAACATTGCCAAGGAAGATCACCATAATACCACCTTTTTTACAGAATGGGGATCCTACCAGTACATATTAATGTCATTTGGATTGAAGAATGTACCAATTATCTTTTCTAGGGTGGTGGTCGAAGCATTCAAGGAGATTTTACATAAATTTCTGGAAGCATATTTTGATGATTGGATTGTTTTTAGCTTATTGCAAAATCATATTGAATGTTTAATACTAATGTTGGATAAGTGCATGCAATGTCAGATTTCCCTGAACCTGAAGAAGTGCATATTGTTTTCACCCTTTGGAGTGCTGCTAGCCCATATTGTGTGTAAGAAGGGATTGCTGGTAGATCCATCTAAGATTTCCATTATAGTCGATTTACCCCGTCCTACTTCAGTCAGACAACTGTGCACTACGTTGGGACATAATGGATACTATAGGAAGTTCATTAAAGGATATACACAAATCACAACACCCATGGAGAATATTTTGAAGAAAGATTGTCAGTTTCAATGGACAAAAGAATGCTAGCAGAGCTTCAACACACTGAAACAAAAAATGGTTACTGTAGCTATTTTGGTTTTCCCAGGTTGGAGCAAGGAATTTCATGTGCATGTCGATGCATCCCCTATTGCATTAGGAGCAGTTTTATCACAACCAGGACCAAGAGACATTGACCACCCGCTAGCCTTTGCTAGCAGGAAATTATCTACAACTGAAATCAATTACACCACCACTTACAGAGAAGGGTTAGCCATGGTGTATGCGGTGCAGAAGTTTTGCCACTACTTGTTGGGAGGACACTTTAAGATGTTCACTGACCACTCCGTGCTGGAATACCTAGTAAACAAGAAAGTGTTGGGGGGAAGCATATGCATATGGCTTCTGCTATTTTAGGAATATGATTTTGAGATCGTGGTTAAGCCAGGGAGAATGAACAAAGGACCTAACCACTTGTCGAGATTGGAACATGGAGAGGAACCTACTATTTTGGATGATACATTGCCAGATGCACAATTGCTGGCCATTAGAAGGGTTGATGATCACTTCGCCGAGATAGTCTAGTTCCTGTCAAAATGAATGGAACCTATGGAATATACAGTCACTTAGAAGAAACAACCAGTATTTCGCGCTGCATATTTTTCACTTATAGTTGGACAACTATACAAGATGGGACTAGATGAGATCCCGAGGAGATGTATCATGGAGGCAAAAATACCACTAATTCTGGAAGAGGCACATGAGGGCATCGTAGGAGGACACTACGTAGGAAAATAAACAACGTAGAAGGTTCTTAGAGCTGGCCTTTGGTGGCCTACTTTACACAAAGATGCCAAGGACTACTACAAAGCCTGCGATGTATGCCAACGAGTTGGGAAACCTTCCAGAAGAGATGAGATGTTGATATCACCCTAGCTAACCTTACAAGCATTTGATAAATGGGCCATTGACTACGTGGGACCTATAAACCCACCAGGAAAGCACATAGGAACAAGGTACATAATCACTGCGATAAAGTACTTGACCAAATGGGCCAAAGAAAGAGAAGTCAAGGATTGTAGTGCAACTACAGTTGCGTGCTTCATATTTGGTGACATTATAACCAGGTTTGGATGCCCAAAGATCCTTATGAGTGATCAAGGCACACATTTTATTAATAATACCATTGAAGCCTTGACTGAGGAATTTTCATTCCATCATCAGAAGAGCACTCCCTACCATCCACAAGTGAATGGAATAGTTGAATCATTCAATAAAATCTTGGAGACAATGCTGACGAATATTTGTAGTGAAAATAGGGATGACTGGGATCTGAGAGTACCAACAGTGTTATGGGCCTATAGAACCACTTGCAAGAAGCTCACAATGCAGACCCCCTTTAAGTTGGTCTATGGCCTAGAGGCAATTGTACAAATGGAATCTTTGGTTCCTAGTCTGAGAATCACAGCCTTTACAGATATGGATGTCACTGGCATTATTCAAGAGAGGCTCACGTAGTTGGTCAAACTAGAGGAAGACATATTTATTGCAGAATTCCATCAATAGGTGTAGAAGGAAAGAGAAAAGGCCTACCATGATAGACACTTCAAGAAGAAAGCATTTAAGCAAGGAGATATTCATATGATATTGGTATATGACAGCAAATTCATGAAGCATCCAGGGAAGTTCATAACACATTGGGTAGGTCCATATGAGGTTGTCTATATCACCGAAGGAGGAGCTTCACAGTTGAATACGTTGAACGAAGAATGGAAGGAAGGTCCAGTGAACAAGAGTCGGTTGAAATTGTATTATGACAACCAACTGCCTCGTAGCTCATAGTAGAAGAAAAAGAAGAAGGGTCCATGTACCAGGTGCAGTTGAAAATGGGTACCAGACACAGAAAAGATAGTTTGCACACAATGGGATAGGATAGAACATAAAGCACAGGTTGCTTTGTGCAGTCTCAAGTCGAAGAAAAACAGAAGGATCAGATCTGAAGTGCCTCAGGACAAGTCACAGGTGAGTATTGGGGGCCTGTTGGCCCTTGGTTATGGAAGTAAGCGAAGAATAATGAAGTAAATACGAAATGAAAACTGTGTGGAAGACACAGTGAATAACACTGGGTTGAAGTGAGAAAAAGAGCAGAGAAGACATAGCAAAGTAAGAGAAAGCAAGCCGTTGGACAAGAAGATCAAGGATGATAGATCAACAAGGAAGATGGATCATGGACAACTCAACAAGTGGAAAAAGCCACCAATGGATGATTTGGAGCACCTCACGAGAAATAAGGAAAGACAGGCTGGCAAAGAATGGAAAAAACGGGTCAAGTTACTGTTGGTCCCGAGATATGATCATTTTCATGACGGTTATTATACATTTTTTCCACATGTACATATGCGTTTTTCATCTTTTAAAGGATCTTTTTGAAGAATTTTATGATAAAATGGTATGATCGGCATAAGGTATGTGTAAATCATGTTTAGTGATTGAATCAAGTATAATTTATCATGTTTTTATGCTTCCAATATTTAATTCACGTTTTTCTAGTGTTACAGGGAAAAAACACACCATTTTCTAGTTCCGACACTCGTTCCGACACTTGTTCCAGCACTCAATCCGACACTCGTTCCAACACCCAGTATTGCACAAAAATGCAAGGCGAGTTGGTGGTTATGGAATTGGCGGCCAGTGATGGAAAAATTGGGCACATGGGTTTTGTTTATCCTTGCCCCCTCCAGCTACTAAGCTCCCGAAAACTCAAATTCAGTTGTCCAAAGAAGGTGATTATTGGCTTGCTTCTTTTTGTCAGTTATGGCATCATTTATTGTAATTTGCCAAAATTAGAAGTGGTTCGACTCTCTTGAGGTCGACCAATTGGGTTGTAAGATTATAAATACTGATAGGATACTCAATAGATTGTTAACCAAGTAGAAGATCCAGTGTATTAGAGACAAATTAGTTTTTTCTCCATTTTGATATTTTACATTGCCGAAATTGTGCCAAAACTGCGTTTTCAAGCTTTAGTGGTGGATTCGCCTTGTTAAGCTCATGGTGTGCTTTTAGAGAGTGACCACAACTTGCTGGAGGGCCCACCAACAGTCTGGTAACTCTCTGTGTGTTGTTTATGTATTTCATCATTTAAATTGTTCTTTTATTTTCTCTACATGCATGTTTTATTGTGTTAATTAGCTTGCTGTAATTTAATTGTTTATTGCTCTTTTGCAGGTTAGTGTGATGAATTATGTTAGCATGAATTAGTTTCGTAGATTAGGAATGGATCTCCAGATCCCTAGACTAACCCCGTGTGAAAGTTAGAAGTTAGATTATGCTTTCTTTCATAATTTTATAAATAAGCTTAAAATAATTTTTTTAATTAGAATAAAATAGAATCTTATCTGGGTTTTATTTGACAGGGATTTTGATGGATGGATAGATGTCATTTCAATTTTTAGTTATAGCTATTGCTTACTTCAGTTTTAGATAGATTTCATTTTCTTAGTTTTTGGTTGATGTAATTGTCAATTTAGTTTTTAATATCATAGTTTAATTTTTTGTTTTTTTTCCTTATTATAGTTTGAATAATTAAAGTAGACATAGCATAGTTTCCCTTTACACAATTTATTTTCATAGATTAAAGTGCGATTAAATTTCTTAGTTAAATAATGATGATCTCGTTATGTTGTTTATGGTTTGCACATGAATATGTAGGGTATTTAACATCATTTCTGTTATGACTAAGTTTTCATTGGATTGTTTAATCCATACCTTTCATTTTTCCATTGAGATTAGTGTCGAGTTTATACCGTTGGAATTGTCCTTTGTTGTCAAGTGTCATTGAGATATCATCTGTCACCAATGAAGGCATTCACATAACCACCAACATTATATTTGAGTGTCATAAGATTAAAGCTAGTTTCTTGCTTTTGTAGATTAGAAGAGATAGTTTCTTGTTTTTGTAGATTAAGATAAAGCATTTAGTTGTTAGTTCTCCTTGCTTTCAATAGTATAGATTTCCTTTCATGCATTGCATTGAGCATTTATATTTCCTTTCACACATTAGAAAGAGTTTTGCATTAGTCATTTAGTCCACTTGCCTCTTAGGCTAGATAGTTGTTCAATGAGAAGTCTTTGCTTACTCGTCCATTTGCTTTAGTAGGATAGATAGTTGTCTTTGCTTACTTGCATTTTGATTTAATAGGATAGATAGTTGTCTTTGCTTACTTGCATTTTGCTTTAATAGATTAGTTAGGTGTCTTTTCTTACTTGTCTATTTTCTTTAATAGGTTAGATAGGTGCTTTTACTTACTTGCTTATTTAATTGCTTTCATAGGGTAGTTACTCATTGAATGTAGGTTGGCAAGTTAAAATAGTTTGCTTTTGTCATTTGCTTATTGATATGCTTAGATAGTTGCTTATTGCTTATTTTTGAACTAGTTTTATTTACATAGGGTTTTTACTTG
>JASDQU010243171.1:96428-113563 GCA_032191745.1 Picea mariana
TGTTTACCAGGAATGGCTACACGATCCCAAAAGTTTGCATCTAATAAAACAATTGCAGTCCAATTTTCTAGTTTCCCCAAAGTAATCTTGGCTCAACGATGAGCTTCGATACAAGGGTTGTTTGTATTTAAGTAAACAGTCAAAACTTAAATCCACGGTACTTTCTAATCTTCATGCTACACCCACAACTAGGCACTCTGGGTTTACCAAAACCTATGATAGGGTCAAACGTTCTTTTTTTTAGGATGGTATGAAACAGGACGTTTGTAATTTTTTGGTTAAATGTGATGTGTGTCAATGTAACAAGGGAGAAACAGTCAAATCTCCTAGCACACTACAACCACTTCTGAACCTGCTATTTGGCGGGATATCTCTATGGATTTTATTGTAGGCTTACCTAAATCGGGAAATAAATCAATCATCANGGTGGTAATTGATCATATTTCCAAGTATGCTCATTTATGTGCTCTTCAACACCCATTTACAACATCCACTGTCGCTCAACTTTTCATGGATCAGGTCTTCAAGATTCATGGCATGCTACACTCTATTGTCTCTAATCGCGACCCAACTTTCAACAACAATTTTTGGCAAGAACTGTTCAAGCTACAAGGCAACCAATTGCATCTCAACATAGCTTATCATCCGTAGACTAATGGTCAAACTGAAATTGTCAACAAGTGTTTGGAAACATATTTGAGGTGTTTTGCATCGGAAAGGAAAAATTGGTGGGCTCAATGGTTACCACTAGATGGATGGTGGTACAACACTTTGTACCATACAATTACCCACATGACTCCTTTTGAAGCAGTATATGGACAAAAACCACCTTCATTTCTCTCATATTTTCTAGGTGTCTCGAAGGTTCAGGCGGTTGACCAAACACTTACAGTTTGAGAGGCTATTCTTTGTACCCTCAAAGATAATTTGGTCATGGCCCCGAATCGCATGAATCAACAAGAAAATCAAGGTTTCTTTGAACACCAATTTGCAGAAGGATATTAGGTGTTTCTTTGACTACAACCCTACAAGAATAATTCCCTCAAGGATGACCATTGTCAGAAAATGGCGCCTAAATTTTATGGTCCTTATACCATTCTCAAGTGTGTGGGACAAGTGGCCTATCAATTAGCTTTTCCCATCCATTACAAGCTCCATCCTATTTTTAATGTTTCCTTCTTAAAGAAGGTGATTGGAACTAAGTTCCAAACTCAAACCAACCTTCCTGAGTTGGATGAAGAAGGCTCCATTTGGCCACAACCACAAGCAGTTTTGGACTATTGTGAGCGTTGTCTGCGTCAACGAACCATCAATGAAGTGTTAGTCCAGTGGAAACATATAACTCCAGTAGATGCCACTTGGGAAACAACTACCATTCTGCAACAATTTCCCCATCTCAAGCCTTGAGGACAAGGTTGTTTTTAAGGGTGAGGACATGTTAGGGATATAACCCCTCACGTAGGTATAATAACATATTTCCAAAATAAAGATCAATATTAATAAGGCCTATTAATAAGGAAGAATAAATCCAATGTAAGAAGACCTAATAGAAGCTTCCACTTCTAGAAGGATCTTCCTCTAGATGGTTATTTTGA
The DNA here is from genome assembly GCA_032191745.1 of Picea mariana. Classification (NCBI taxonomy): domain Eukaryota; kingdom Viridiplantae; phylum Streptophyta; class Pinopsida; order Pinales; family Pinaceae; genus Picea; species Picea mariana. The sequence continues at coordinate 98,024 of JASDQU010243171.1, forward strand.
TATAGATATTTATTATAAATCGGAGTTGAAGGTATGAGAACTTTTGTCTTGGATATTATTGTAATAGATATCTACTCTGCTGGAGGTTTCCCCCTCGAAGAGGCAAGTGAACATTTCTCTCAATAATCAAAGTTCTCTTTATGGTATTATTCTGGTATCATTTTGGTATTATTGTGGTGTTGTTCTAGTTATATTTTTGTTCATATTCCATTTCTAGCTATTTATTTATGTTATGTATACTTTTTTATATCTGGAATATTACACAAACTTAACAATATTCAAAATTTCCCACATAATTTCCTTCATATCCCTATCCAACATAAGCTCCACAACAGAAAGTGTAACCCCAACAATTGAAACTTCCATCAAACCAATCTCTTAGGAATACATTACTCTCTAAGCATATTGTTCCTAATCCCAAAAAAAAGGTAGCTCATCTTGCTTTTGGCATTGAGATACAACCTTTTCTCGTCTATCTGGTCACACCAGTAGTATTGTAGGTTACCCACTTGTGATCGGGAAAAGTGCTTCAAAACAAATCTCCCATCATCATTGAAGAAGAATTGGAGGACAAAAATCCCAATCAGACAATCAATGGTGACACCCTCGTCATAAATAAGAAAAAAAACTATTGATTCAGAGCATCCCTATTCCTCCAAAGAACCTCCATATATGGAAGGGTTAATCCTAAATAAATTTGTGTCTCACTCTGAATAAGGTTTAATCACTTAACTAAAAAATATTTTCATAAAAATGAACTTTCCACAAACCATTAAATACATACTATATATGCCAAAAAAATAAAGGAATTATTCTTAAAGAAGTCAGGAATAAATAAGAATGAACCACCAACCATTAAATTTATTGGAAAATATGCATACTTGATGTCTGGATAGATATTTGTAGATAAATTTGTATATCTTGGTAACCTCATTGTATCTATATATATTAATGAGATCTGTATTTTGAATAGTTTAACTTATAATGTAGCATCCACTAACATCATGACCATACAAACCATGGGGCAATCAAAGTTTCCTAAGCTTCGTCCAACTTCCATCGTCCTTGAGCTAGATAATAGATATAAGAAAAAACTAGAGGGAGTATGCAATGGTGTTATTGTCTCTTTGGATTCATAGGAGTAACCCATAGAATTCATGGTATTATATCCCAAGTGTCCTTCTAGAGGACATCTTGTTAGGCCATGTTTTTCCACCGTAGGCACTTTTATAAGTTGCAAATCTAGAAACGTGTTCATTTTACATGGGGATTCAGGGAAACAAGTGACCTCATAACCACTTGAAAAATATATGAATGAGTTGGAAAATATTTTGTGGTATGATAATGCAGATAGTGACAAGAAATATGTGTATCTATTCTTTATAATAGATTAGGTAATGAACCTTAAAGGAGATATAGAGGAAGACTAAATCAACATTTTTCTCTACAATTTAGATTTTACACTAAATTATGATTTGTTTTCTCTTTGATTAGATCATGTTTTTGAAACTCATGTACTGGAAAATAGTGATATAACAAACCTATATTCAATTTTCAATATTGTAGAAGCCACCATGCAGAAAATAGAGTGATACAACATGCCTGTTGAGATATCCCAAGGTAATTTTCTGCACACAAATTCTCATCTTACTAAATCTTAGCAAAAATGGTTAATCCAAGTTTTACAAGAACAATCATAAGCTTTCTCATGGGAATACCATGATATGAAAGTGTTGGAGAATAAACTTTTGGGGTTCAATGCAATAAACGAGGTAGAAGGGACCAAGCGAGCAATGTGCACTAGGAAATAAGGGAAAACAATGGGACATAAGGGACAAAGGAAGCAGTGTGCCGAGAAAGAAGGAAGATCATCACATAGTCAAAGAAAGGAAGGGTTGGATCGAAGACCAACCATGCGTAAGGAGTTATAAAGTGGAAAATTTGAGTTGACTTAGAATTAGGCTTTTTGAGTCATGAGGTAAGAGTGTTTTACCATTTTTTAATATAAATAGAGGATGTATGAGGTAGCTAAGGATTAATGAGGAGCAACATCATTATCACTTTGTATGAGTGAAGTACTTTGAGCACCTTTTGAGTTATGAGTCTAATTTTTTGTTTTGTTGAGATCTGCAGAGCTAAGATGTAGTTAGTTTTGGAGATGTAATTGAGGGTTAGGTCACATGTTGTGGGGTGCGATGTTAGTCAGCCTCACAACTATTTGTAAACCCATGATGTAATGCGCGTAGTGTGGGACATTTTTTTATGAAGAATAATAATACGAAGAAGAAGATCTTTGTGGACGTATCACAGGGGGGGTGAACCATGGTAAAAATTGTGTCTCTATGTGTGATGTGTTGATTGTATATGCTTAATGATGAATGAATGGATAGATAAATGCATCTATTAGATTTTATTGATAGCGCACACTAGAATAATAATGAAGAATAGATGTTATTGAATGGATAAAATAGTAGATATGATGAATGTTATGGTAGAATTCATTTTAAATTAGAAGTAGAAGTAAAAGGAAAATCCCCAATCCCTTCCATAACTGCATAAATCGACATCCTGCAGTCACCCATAATCCATCTCGGGTGAGATTGTGTTGTGCACTCTGTGTGTGGTGTATCCTTTTGGTTTACCAGAACAACCAATGGTGAATAAGGTTTTATTGGAGAACTAAGGTAGAACCTGGGTTAGCCCATAACATCCAACAAATGGTTCCGTTTCCGGCTAGAACTCAAAAGAATAGCCTAGAATGGATCTAATGAAAAGGTTAGTGAAGAAAATGCAATGGTATAAAGGGATGTTCAGGACATGGAATCCTACGAAGAAATAGATTGAAATATGGTTGGAAACAAAGAAGTTGAAGTTTGCACAGAAAGATAATAGAAGTTCTAGGTATACACCACGCCAATATTTACATAGGTATGTGTTTACTAATTTGCATGAATCATTTTTCTATTATTTCCCAAAGTTGTTGCAAGAGTGGATATTGAGGTTGAAGGATACTCGTCCACCAATCGGATTAGACCAGTAGAGTGGAATACTTAGAAATTGTGTAGTTGGAAAGGCTTAATAATAAATTCACGTGCACAATGTATTTCTGGTTAGACAATATTATTGCAAGGTTTACCACTGAATTTGCAGTCGATACAGTGAAGTCATATAATACTCCATAGAATGATTTTTTGAAAGGGCCCAGAGGGAGGTACATTAGGTCTCTTTACACATCGATCAAGATATTATTACATGATAAATGCATGATAACCATATAATTAGATAGCTAGATCACTATGCATGAATGGGGGAACTGGGGAAGCACTAATGAATATCTTAGATATGGAGAAGGATCTGGAGAGAGGCCAGAGGAAGGAAGCAATGGACCCCATCATGATGGATGATAAACAAACCAGAGAAATCATAAGGAAATCAAGTGTGATGCACAATAGATGACCCTATCGATATAAGATCAATAGAAAGAAGAGGATAGTAGCCAAGCAAGAGGGATTGGACAATGATGAAGAAGAGGTAGAGGATATTCACGCCACGGGGAATATTGAGGATATATTGTGCACCACATATGAGAGGAAAACTAGAGGTCATGGGTCTGGTGTAGAAGAATGCTCTCCATTCTAGATCTGAATTAGTGTGGAACCCACAACCCCATGTGCGAATAAGACAACTAAAGAAGAAAAACCAGTTAACCAACAAGTGATTAGTGGTAGAAGGATTTTTGTAGGACGTGGTTCCAGTGGAAGTTCAAGGATAAGTTTAAGTTCAACATGTAGAAGTCAAGTTTCTACACCATGTGAAGGTGGTAGTTTAAAAATTTTCACAATGGCAAGAGTAGATGCAACTATTGGATTACCAGAGTTCCGAGGAGAAGGGTCGGAGGACCCAGAGAAACATTTTTTTCTATTGTGAGAAGATCTGGGCCGCTAAGCATATTATAGACGAATATACAAAGGTTTCAAAGTTGGAAATCCCATTCAGATACCACGCATTAGAATGGTATATTGGTCTTCTAGTAAATAACCAAACAGGAGCACCTACAATTGTCACATAGGTGAAGAGGAAATTTATTAATGAATTTCAGAATCCAAGCTTAGAGGATCAGTTCATGAATGAGATGATCGATATCAAACAGAATCCATGTGAGTCATTTTGGGAAGTTGAACAGAAGTTCAAAACACTAAAAGGTAAGTTGAAGTTCCCTATTACTGACATGTAACATAGACATTTGTTTGTTAATTCTTTGTTTCCACACTTGAATTATCCCTTGAGACAATATAAATTCTAGATCTGGGTTGAGGCTCTGTAAGAAACATTGCAGTTAGAGGAAAATCAATACAAGCATATCGATCCAGTTGTGGAAGAGATGAGGGAAGATATGAAGAATCTTACATTTTAGTTGAATCATAATAAAGGTAAGGAGAAGAGGGAAGATTTATGGTGCACATTATGTAAAACTGAAGGGCATCACAAGAACAAGTGTCCATTATTGGCATGTTGTGTCTGATAACCCCATTTTCCTGTTGCTGCTATCACCTGTGAGTTAACCAAACACTGTTGTTGTTGTTTTTATCCTGAACTTGCGGGAATCGAATTGGAAACTGGTGGAAGAACTGGGTTGTCAGGCCCGTGGTAGAAGAGGCAGGTTGTCAGGCCTGTGAGAAACTCTCTCTAGGTGAGAGAGTCTGCTGGGAAGTGGTTTTCTCCCAGAGAGAGTCCAACACCAACTACAAAGCTCTAAGAATTCCTGATCCGACCTGTTGCTGAGGCCTAGAGAGGGAGGTGAAGCACCGATGGACTGTTCTTGTGAAGGTGTATACTCCCAGGCGGAACATGAATGTGGGGAATGAGATTCCGTGAGTAGTGGACGTAAGAAGGCTCCTGGAGAGAATCCTTCAGATTGCTTTGTGTAGTTTTCCTGTAACCTCATCCTAGCCTAGGATTCCCTTGCCTTGGGTGGATCTTAGTCTCAACTCGGGGGTGACCAACTATTGAGCGTGATGAGCAGTGAGGTCTAAGGCTGGGAGGTTCATGGCAGGTCTGCACGTAGTTGGCGGAGTTACTACGGTTTCAAAGATAAGTATATGCATGCGTATAATTTCAATTAAAATGCATGTCTTTGATGCTTGTGATATTATCATGTATTTCGTTGCAATGATATTTACTATTGATTTCAATAATTCTATATGTTAGAAGTAATTATATGTTTACTCTGTTAAGCCATTTAACTTCATTTAATTGCATCCTATATAAATATGGTGTCAGAGCTAAAAAGGCTAAGTTAAGGCAGTGTTGATAGAAATGCCTGGCTTATTGGTGGTTGGGGATGTTACAAATTGGTATCAGAGCCGAAAGTTTCAATGCTGAGCCTGGATGGGATAGATAAGTGGTATTTGGACCCAAGGTTTTGAGAGGAAATTGAGTCTGGAGGACTAATTTCGAACCTTAGAATGTTTCTGAGTGCCAACGGGATACTTGGCCGTGTTATCAAGCTCAGGAGGAGTAGTGGTAGAATAAAAACATAGTCATAGATCAGTTGTAGAGGAAAAGATCTAGACCGTCAGATCCACGTCCAGACACTTAGGAGAACGTGTAGAAGAGATCATATCTAGGCCATCGGATCTGAGCATGTGGACCATAGCCGTTGGATCCAGGGAACGTGCACAAGGTTTAAAAACCTTTCGAGTTTCACAAGAGTGTAGATATCACGATACGCGAAGTCCCGACATCATAAAAACCATCCATTGGGAGGGACGCGTGGGGAGAGATCAACCTTTCGCTAATTCGTGACTTGAAATTGGTCAAAGGGAAAGTTCGTGAGAATTCGTGAAATGCGAATTCGCGATTAGATCACAACCATTGATCAAGGAGAGATCTGGACCGCTAATTCTCCAGGAGGAATAATGACATTTCAGGAGTTCGGTTGTTGGGAGAATGGGATGTGTTGTTGCACAAAATCATGAAACCCAAAACCCCGATGTCCCGAGGGAGATCTACACCATAGATCTGGAGAAAAGATCTCGACTGTTGGATTGAACATAAGAACATAGAGTAATTTCAGGAGTTCGGCTGTCGGGAGAAGTGGGATGTGCTGATGAACAAACTCTCATGGCCCGAAATCGCAAAATCCCGAAGAGCCGAAGTAGTGGATTGGGTTGACGTCACTTGAATGGATGTGGACACATGGGATGTATGCCACATGCCAGTGGGCCCCGAAGGAAAAGTAGATGCATTGGGGCTACATGGCATCACCTGAGGTAATGTGAACCTTCTTAAGAACACCACGTGTCACCACCATGTTTGTTGACAGCTGTGTTGTGGGCCTAGAGGCTAGAAAGGTCGAAAGTTCAGAAGTCGAGAGTTGGAGAGGGAAGCGAGTGTGGAAGCCTCCAAGTATGAAACCCTGAAACCCAAAACCCCGAAGTACCAATTAGAGAACCTTGAGATCTAGCACCTGGTCATGACCCATGGGCGCGTGGGTTGGGAAACTAAGAGAAAAGGGCTAAGGCCTGAGTGGACTATAGAGCCGAGCAGAGCTCGAAAAATTCATGGAAACTGAACATTTTCTCGAATCAAGTGTTTATGAATGTTGTGGAATTTGGTAAAGAACAATGGCCTGACAAATTCTGGTTTTCTGCACATTGTGTTTGCAGAAGTTCAACAAGTACTAGAACCTAATAGAGTTACCATCGAGTGCAAAAGAAATGGAAAGGGCACGAAATGCTTCCAGTTCCGAGGACGAAGAAAAAGGAATGGATGTTCACTTGTGAGTTAAAGGATCGAACTCCAATGACCATGGAGAGGATATAGATAAGGAAAGAAACATGAGGAAGATCATCGAAGGATTGCAAAAAGATGCCCAAACTCTCCGAGAAGATAACAAAAATCTCAGAATAGCTCAGGAAAAACAAGGTGAATTTAACATAAAGATGTTAAAGAGTTTGGAGAGAATAGAAAATAAGTTGGAGAAGGAGAGTGACTCGAGAAGAATAGGGAGTCACTAGAATTCTAAGGGAATAAGGTCAAGGAGCATGGGCAGACACCATCATCACTACGAAGGTTGCTTCAAGAAAAGGGCACACAGTAGTTCAATCCCATCTCCTACCAGAAAGCCCAGGAGATCTGGAATGGATGAATTGAAGGGAGAGATGAACAAGATTAAGCCTCCTACATTTGATGGAGAGCATAAGAAGGAGGAAGATGCCAAAACATGGTTGATTGGTATGAGGAAATACTTCCAACTACAGAATTATTCCTCTCATGCTGAAGGAAGAATTGCGATGTATCAACTGAAGGGAAAAGCATCCATGTGGTGGGATCAACTTGTGCAGGTACAACACATTAGAGAAAAAGATATCACTTGGAAGGAATTCAAGAGATATTTCGAGAAGAAGTGTTTGACTAAGAGATGCTATTATATAAAGATGAAAGAGTTCTTTGAACTATAGCTGGGCATCATGACCATTGATGAATATGAACGTAGGTTTTTGGAATTGTTGAAGTACGTTTCGTTCATCAAAGAAGAGACTGCCAAGATTCAAAGGTATTTGAGTGGACTACCACCTTCCATTGGGGACAAGATCTAGTATGGTGACCCTAATACCATGGAAGAAATGATAAGAAGAGTGAAATGATTATATGAACAACAAAGAGAAAAGCCTACCTTATGGAAGGCTTGGGATGACCAAAAGATGTTTAAGAAAGAGCAGAGGCAGAAGGGAAACAAACCTCCCTTTTTCAGAAATAGTCCTCAAGGACAACCATCATTTAGAGAGCCGAGAATGGCCGATGTAGGGGAACAAAGGCCAAGACAGATGCTCATTCAGTGTTGGGGCTGTTAGGGAAACCATAAGTATAGAGATTGTCCCAACAAAAATGGAAAAGTGAGAGTTGTCCATAATGTTTAGCAAGTTGAAATAGTGGAGGACATGGGCAGTATAATGCCAAGGATCTATGTAGCCCTAGACAACAAGCAAGATGAATTTCAATCGCACATGATTGAAGTATAAGGTATGATTAACAACCAACCATTTACTATTTTAATTGATTCAAGGGATAGCCATAGTTATATAGATCCTATAGTGGTGGAAAGTTTACATTTTTCGAGAAGAAAACATGAAAAGTCTTGGTTAGTGCAGCTGTCTACAGGAACTAAGAGAAAAGTCACTGAGTTAGTTAAGTCTTGTCCAATGGATATGAAGGGAATGAGCACAAAGGCTGAATTGAATATTCTGCCTTTAGGGTCTTATGAATGTCTGATTGGGATGGACTGGTTGGACCAACACCATGCCATCTTGGACTATCGTAACAAGGCATTCACTTTCCTGGATGAGGAACGGAATCAGAGAACAATCCAAGGAATTCCCAGAGTTGTTACTATCAGATAAATCCTAGCAATGCAACTAAAGAAGTGCTACAGGAAAGGATATCAATTATTTGTAGCCCATGTGGAGGAAACACCTAAGGATAAGGTGTCAAGTATTGGATATCATGCGGCGCTAAAGGAGTTTGAAGATGTATTTTAGGAGGTACTCATACTACCTCCAAAAACACACATTGACTTCTCTGTAAATGTGATGTCTAGAGCAACTCCAGTGTCAAAATATCCTTATAGAATGAGTATGATGGATCTGAAAGAACTGCAAATGCAACTTGAAGAGATTTTGAAGAAGGGGTATATACGCCCAAGTGTGTCACCTTGGGATGCCCCGGTCCTCTTCGATCAGTTGAAGGATGCGAAGATATTTTCAAAAATAGACCTCAGGTCGGGATATCACCAGGTACGAATAAAGGATGAATACATGATCAAGACCACCTTTAGAACAAGGTATGGTCATTACGAGTTCACAGTGGTGCCCTTTGGGTTGTCAAATGCACCCACTATTTTTATGTGTTTGATGAATGGTGTATTTAGGGACTATCTAGAAAAGTTTGTCATAGTCTTCCTGGATGACATCCTGGTGTACTCCAAGTCAGAGGAAGAACATGAGTAGCATCTGGCGATGGTGTTGCAGGTTCTAAGAGAGCACCAGTTGTATGCCAAGTTGAGAAAATGCTCGTTTCATCAGAAACAAATCCATTACCTGGGGAATATTACTTCCAAGGATGGGATAGTTGTGGATCCTGAGAAGATTGAGTCCATTAGAGAATGGTCAGCGCCAAAGAATGTGACATAATTCATATCCTTCATGGGTCCAGCTGGTTATTAAGGAAGGTTTATAGCAGGTTTCTTGAGGATAGCTCACCCTATCACTTCCTTGCAAAGGAAGGAGAAGAAGTTTCAGTGGATAGAGAATTGTGAGAAAATCTTTCAACAATTGAAGCAACTGTTAAACAATGCTCCAATATTGAGGATTGCATATCCAAATGAATATTCCGTGGTGTGCACTGATGCGTGCAAAGAAGGAATGGGAGGAGTCCTCAGTCAGAATGGATTCATAATCTATTATGATTCCAGAAAGTTGAAAGAGTATGAAAGGAACTATGCAACTCATGATTTGGAGTTGGAAGCCATAGTACACGCTCTAAAGAAGTGGAGGCATTACCTCATGGGAAGGAAGTTTGAACTGAGGACATACCATAACGGTCTGAAGTATTTGTTCGATCAACCAAACTTGAATGCTAGAAAAAGTAGGTGGTTGGAGTTTCTCCGTGAATATGATTTTGATATAAAGGATATCAAAGGGAAGAAGAATAAAGTGGTTGATGCACTCAGCATGAGAGTGCATGAATTACATGCTACAATCATTAGGATGTACTGAATTGATATTAAAAGTAGAGTTTTGGAGGCTGCAAATACAGACTTGCAGTACAGGGACTTGGTAGCAAATCTACAAAGAGATGAGATGCCACAAAAAGTGGAGATTTGTAAATGGGAAACCGATGGAATATTTCTGTACAAGAAAACAATTTATGTACCTAATGTCCAGGACTTGAAACTTATGATTTTGAAAGAAATGCATAATTTGCCTTACGCTTGGCACCCTGGATATCAGAAAATTGTGGCAGCAGTCAAGAGCCATTATTTTTGGCCAGGTATGAAGAAAGATATTGTTGAATACATCACTAGATGTATGGAGTGCCAAAAGTTTAAAGATGAGCATAGATACCCAACAGGGTTGCTGCAACCTTTACCCATTCCTGAGTGGAAGTGGGAAGTAGTGACAATGGATTTCATCATAGGAATGCCTAGAACAGGCAAGCAACATGATTCAATCATGGTGGTTGTGGACAAGCTTACGAAAGATGCCCATTTAATTCCATTAAAGAATACTCACAAGGCAACGAATGTCGCTGATATTTTTATGAATGAAGTGGCACGATTGCACGGAATTCCTAAGACGAATGTGTCCGATAGAGACCCAGAATTTACTTCAAATTTATGGAAGGGGTTGTTCCAAGGATTCAGAACAAATTTGAACTTTAGCACAACTTATCATCCTGAGTCTGATGGACAGATAGAGAGGGTGAATAGAGTGATAGTAGAAATGTTAAGGATGTATGTGATGTACAAACCATCATTTTAACGCTCTGTAAATTCCCAGAGGTTGTCAGGAAAGAAGAAATCTACGAGCGGTAACTATATCCAACCACTTCAAAACTAGGATCTAGCCCTACCAGTTTCAGAGAGGGATATCTCTGTATGATTTAGATATGTTCTAACTTTAAGATATTAGGCTAGTTATATAAAATGAAATAAGATTGAAAAGGTTTGTTTCTTTTTTTTAGGTTGGCTAAAAAGGGCTTTACGCATCGATTGGGCTATGGGGTATGTATTATAAAGATAGAAATCTAAACCAGAAAGAAAAGATTCTTTTCACAGGGAAAGATAATGCATTCGTTGGATTCTTTAGCAGTAAAGTGATGAATAGCAGAAAAGATGAGAATATGAATTAAAGTAAAGAAGCATTTAAGAATTTCTTCACTGTAATATCAGAAGATAAACATTAAAATCTTTCAAAGTCTGAAACAGGGTATACAAAGATAAATCCTGCAATGTGCATTACTTTTAAAAGATTGGATTAGAAAACAATATGAAAACTGAGTAAGAAGAACATTCAACATAGAAAAGAAAACATCACCAATGAATAACATGTGAGAATCCTGTGAAAACATCTCTTTGTATTACTGGAAGATCTATTGATAAAAATTACAGTCTTGTAGCTTGCAGGGTGTAAAGATCAACCCTCAGTACTTCAAAGTTTGGAGTATTTATAATCAAAATTACATACGACTCTATCATTAAAGATCAGGATGTGGCTAATCTAAATTTAGCCAACTAACTTAACAAGATACAAAAATTTAGGAAACTGCTTGATGATGTGTTGAAACTTCATGCTGATTTTTGGGGTGAACTGTTGGTGAGGCCTCTGCACGACCTCGTCTGACTGGATAGCTGACTAGGCTTGGACACCTCATCGACTACTCAATCAGATTGCAAATCTCTTCCCATCGAAGGTGACTGGGAACGCTGACTTTGAGCAATCTTCAGTATACTTCATCCATCTCCATGTACATGGAAAAAGTTGGCTTGATGATGAAAATGTAATGAATCTCATGCTATATGCTGATGTATAACTGTAAGGAATCTAAGAATTCCTTGCCCGTGATACTGCCTTGTATTCCTGAGAATTTTGAGCTATCCTTAGCCACAATGGCTAGTTTCTTTTTCTAATCAGCAAGCATCATTAACTTGTCATTTATAACTCTCAAACCAGGAAGGCCTTTCTTCTGCAGAGCTTCGATCTTGCTGAAAAATATTTGCACTCCTGCGTCCATGGTCTGGACCTTTTCCTCTAGCTATAGCATCAGTCCTCTCTTGGTCAGGACCCTCTTGACCTCAAGGATGGTCTCTGTCCTATCTTCAATCTTCAAATCCTCTAGCTCCTCTCTGGTTTTGGAATTCAGAAATTTGATGATCTGAATAGCTTCTGTGGGCATCTCTCCTAGTTCTACTGTTATCTTTTTAATAGCTTGCTGACTTCTTTGCACCAGCTCATTTTTCTTGAACATGATTTTTATCATCGACCATATTTCATTCATGGACTTGGTGATGTCCATACAGACACTTTCCTTGACCTCAACAAGTGTTTTGCCTGCTACTGTTTACTTCTGAAGCTGTTGCGATTCCTGTTTGAGCTGGTCTGATGTTTGTTTCTCCTTGGAGTAGCTAGTTTGGTAAGAAGACTTGAGTTATTGAAGGTTCTCAATCTCCTTTTTGAGTCTACTAATCTTTGTCTCTTGCAAATTCATCTCTTATATGGATTTAGCTAGTTCAAATGTTTTCTCCAGAGCTGTTAGTGGAGTTTCCGAGGGAATTTATGCTACAGACATTGTGCTCACTCCTGTGAGTGGAACTGCGCTAAGTGGAATGACTTCCATGGGCTTTGACTACTCCTTCTCTTTCACTAGTTTTTCCAATTCTACTTCCATTTCCTTCAACTGTGCATTCTGCTCCATGATCAACTTGAGCATCTCATCCTTTTCCCCTTTTGTCTCCGCTATTTCCTTTGCCTGTGAGTCTTCTGTTGGTGGAAATTTTAACTGTTTCCTCAGAGATGCTATATCGACATTTTTATTTTTGAGCATCTCCTTAATTGCTTTCACATACGAGGGATAGTATCCAATCTTGAGGACTAGTTCTTCCAAAGTCTTAATCCTATTATCCTTGGAAAATGATGATATTTTTTCTAACTTCAGCTGCGTCTGGACATTGCTCAGAGACACTTGTAACTTGGAGGCAGCAGTAGAAGCATTTGCCAATGTGGAGAAAACCATTTCTCCAATTTGTCTGTGAAGATCCATTTGATCAGCTGGATGCACATCTTTAGTCTGAAATTTGAATGTTTCCCTTTTGTAATCAGTGATTACTTTCGGGTCTGGAACATGTGCTTGCAGAAACACCATGTGCATTCTACCCTTCTCAGTGTCGAATGCAGACAACTGTCTGTGTTGTGCAGTTGATGTTATTTTGCAGAATTGAGCATACGAGATGCTGGTCAGCATTTGATTTCTCTTTTTGATCATATCATACTTCTCAAAAATACTCAATTTTGCTCCTATTTTGCTCGACTGGTTGACTGGTGGAGTATCTGTAGGCTTTTTGGGAAACATTGTAGTCATGATTTGTTTGCTTCTTGTACTAAGGAGCGACCGATCAACCTCCATAGTTGTAGTGGATTGAATTCCCTTCTCACCAGCCATGTTAGGTGCCTGACTGGTTTTTGGCCTCTTGGTGTGTAATTGGAACTCTTCAGACGATACTTCAGTGATGGAAGGTGAAGTGTCCTTCCTAGGACTTTTCTCTTTGGGAACTTGAGGTGTAGTCGTCTGTGAGACGGTGACTGAAAGGTCCTACTGTTTTGTCTCAACCAGAGTGCTTGGATCCCATTCCGTTTGATTGGAAAATTTCTCTATCTCATGCCTGGATGTATGAACATATGGGATATTCTTATTTTTTACTCTCATCTCTGAAATTATCCTGCAGGGGTCATAGTGCCATATGAAGATAAAAAAAAAAATTCATTTCTTTAAGAAATATTTCTTCTTCCTCCCCAACGCCTCATCTATTGCAGATGAAAGAGCCAATCTGCCCTTTGATTATGAGCTGCTGCTTCTTCTTCAGAGACACAAAATGTATGTCATCTGAATTAATCATTTGTCTTATGTATTCCAGGGAAAATATCCTCACGAGCAGATACTTGGGCAACTTGTATGGAGCCAATTCACATCTATACACTCTGATCTCTGTGTGGTCTTGGTACAGGTACCAGTCTCCCATTTTTGCAAGATCTGAGAGGTGTAGGATCCTCTGAATTTCCTCGTCTATTCTCGGCTCAGGTCTGCCACTGAGAATGCTCACCACTGGGTGGTAGAACTTCTTGATGAACTGCTTGAAACTGAATTCTGAAGAGTTTTGTCTAAGTAGCGAAGTCCATGCTGTTACTTCCTGTAATCATTTGTCTTATGTATTCCAGGGCAAATATCCTCATAGGCAGAGACTTGGGCAACTTGTATGGAGCCGATTCGCATCTATACACTCTGATCTCTGTGTGGTATTGGTACAGGTACCAGTCTCCCATTTTTGCAAGATCTGAGAGGTGTAGGATCCTCTGAATTTCCTCGTCTATTCTCGGCTCAGGTCTGCCACTGAGAATGCTCACCACTGGGTGGTAGAACTTCTTTATGAACTGCTTGAAAATGAATTCTGAAGAGTTTTGTCTGAGTAGCGAAGTCCATGCTGTTACTTTCTGCGGCCTCCCATCCTTGTCCATCTTCTGCATTGAAAAGGAAAATTTGTTCGCTTGGAAGAAAATGAACATATAAGCCAGAATTGAGGAGTACTGGAACATGCCTTCCGTGGAAAAATTTGAGAATTTCTCATGAATGCTATCCACCAAGAAAGTTTTGTAGTCGAACTGAGTGGTGAGTTTCTCATCTGTGGAGAAGATGGACAGAAAACCCAATATGGGTTCATCCACCTATTGATCTGAAAAATACCCAAGCAGGGCGTAGAGCGACGAGATGACCTAGTTTCCCTTCACTGAGAATAGGGATGAAGGATACGGGGGATTTGTAGTGGGGAGATGAGCGGCCTGTGGGAGAAAAAGCTCGAAAATCTAAGTTCTTTGAGGGAATGATAATTTCTGGTAAAGTTCTGTGATGATTTCAAGGTTGAAAGGTGAGGCAGATTCGGCTCTGGGTATCTGCATCATCTAATCAATGTCTTATGGTGCAATGAAGAATAGAGTTTCTCCTGATGAAGAAACTATGGCTCTCTGGTCGGGGAGTTAATGAGCCTGGATTTTGAGGGCGAATTCGGGGAAATGGGAACCTGGGGGAAAATATATAGGGGAAGGTTTGACTCCCAGAGCCCAATTTCATCACTTTGGTTCAAGAAAACATCCTTTAGCCATGAATGTAAATCTGTGAAGTCGAACTCCCATCTGGTGTTTATGATTAAATGATCTTTGTCTGCTAGAGGGATCCTGTCGAGGTTGACAGGAGGCGGGAGGAAAGGATTTTCCTCAGCTTCTATTCTCTTTGATTTTGGCACCATCGCTTGTAAAAATACCTGCAAATCAAG
Organism: Picea mariana; assembly: GCA_032191745.1. Lineage (NCBI taxonomy): Eukaryota > Viridiplantae > Streptophyta > Pinopsida > Pinales > Pinaceae > Picea > Picea mariana. The sequence goes on from JASDQU010243171.1 coordinate 113,124, forward strand.
GAATCGTTAGTGGGGATGATGGTGGATTTGGACGGTTGACTGTAATGGAGAGGAAAATGGGAAATAATTCTCTGGTGCAGTGACAGGGTAAATGATGAGGGAATGAAGGGTGAAGGTATTTTTGAGCAAACGGATACCCGTTGGGTGTGGGAGACAGGTCAGCAGGTTAACGAATAAGTTAGCCAGTAATAAATGGCCAACGGGTTGTTTAGAGTGTGAGATGATAGGTGACAATGACTGAAGAATACGGCTGGGCGATGTGGCAGAAGCTGATTGGGGAGTGACCATGGTGAGAGGACTTGTAAAGGGGCGAACAAGTGGAATATACTGACAGAGTAATGAGATGTGACCTTTAGGGGAAAAACATTGAAAATGACATCATGGGGTGATAAGGTATGTCTGACCTTGGGAGGTGGTGGGAGTCTGACCCAATGGGTTCT
>JASDQU010243171.1:131515-141597 GCA_032191745.1 Picea mariana
CGCTCTCCAGCCATTCATCTATGCGCAGTCTTTATTTGGTGAGCGCAAAATCATATTTTCTTGGAAACTTAGGATAAGTGCATTTTATGGATTTGCCCAAGCTTTCCCTGTCTTTATCACCAAGGGGTTAGACATCAAACCTTTTAAACCTCAAAGATATGGTTCAACATTGATCATCATGCTTTTTTTCTTGAGATAAAGCAAATTACCCTATGCTCTAACCTAATTACCTATGACAATTAGCCCATATTAGACTTTTGGAGTAAGAAATTACTCTATCTTGGGGTTATCTAACCAAGATTAGGCAGTTTGGTCAAATTTATTCACTAACCAACCTAAATCACTTGGCTAAGATTAAACAATTTAGCCAAGCTTATTCACTATTCCTATCAACATCAATTTAAAAGACCTTGGCCATGCTTGAATGGTATAGACCAAATCATTGTTATTGCATGGGGCTCTATTGAATTTCTTTTATGTCCTCTTTTATTCTTTTTCTTTCTTTTCTTTTTATTTCTCTTTTCTTTTTCTTTTTCTTTTTCTCAAATTATTTGCAAAATGGAAAATCATTTGACAAACAAAAACACTTAAAGAGATAACATTTCAGTCACCAGTTGATCCTATAAATTATAGGGTTATAACACATCGAAATGGGAATACTACCTACACTTGGTAGAATTCACCTACAATAATGGGTATCAAGCATCCTTGAAGATGAGCCCATTTGAAGAAATTTATGGCAGAAAGTGCAATACTCCAGTAATCTAGGATAATCTAGCTGACAATGCAATAGTTGAGCCATAATTCCTCAAAGCAATGGAAGAACAAATGATAAGAATTAAGCAAAATTTGAAATTTGCCCAAGATAGGCAGAAGAGTCATGATGATAAGAACATAATCCATAGGGAATTCAATGTGGGGGATCATGTTTTTCTGAAAGTAAAAGATAATAGAAGTTCCCTGAAGCTAGGAAACTGTGCCAAGTTGGCAGCCAGATTTTGTGGACCATTTGAAATCCTGGAAAGGGTTGGGCCAGTTGCATATACGCTTTCACTACCTACATCCATGAATATACATATTGTAATCATGTAATCATTGATTGGAATGTGATTCAGGTGGAACAAGAAGGTGTCTTGCAAGTGCATCATGTGCACATATTGAACCGGAAAAGAAAACAACTCTGGAATTGAGCCATAGGGATTGTAAAGGTCTATTGGACATGATATGGTCCCGAGGACGCAACATGGGAGCATGGAGATGCTATGTTGGAAGAATAACTGCATCGTTTTGAATATTTTGGAAATCTTGTCGATAATGTGTAAAAGTTGCACTGAGGAAAGTGAAAAAATAAGGGGAGGGGATTGTAATATCTCTCGAGAGTGCCCCAGTTATAGTATGAAATGTAATCATGTTTATGAACTGTAATCATGTTTTGTAGGCTGGTGAGTCGAGTATTGATAAGTTGGTGGGCTTATGTGTTTATTACGTCGGAGAGCCTAAGTGTTAAGGCTACAAGACTGTTTTTGTATATGTAATTATGCATAGCATTAATAAAAATATAAACATCGTTGCGTGCAGATCGACCACAAAGAAAGAGTGATGGGGGAATAAGATTCCACAAGGTGGGTAAGGGAAAATAGGATGAAAGTTTGGAAAGAGAGGCTAAGTATTGAGCCTAGGGGCTAAGCTTAGGGCCTTAATTCCTTGGGAATAATAATTTATTATTATTCCAAAAGCTATGTGTAATGTGTGTTTTTATCCTAAGTCCTGGAAGGGGCAGTGCATGCAACTCCAAGTGTGAAAAATGGGACACATGAATATCTAGGGAGACAAGTGTCAACCTGGATGCATGCAGTTAAAATATGAAGCATCAGCTTAGTTCAAGGTTCATCTTCCATTCAACTGTCGACTGTCCGAAACATTGATTTTCTGTCTGAGTTCTGTAAGACTCACATAGATTTGAAACCTGAAGCCTGGGATGTTTTCTTGATAAACCAATACACCCTCTGCCTGAACTATTGAGTTTGTGTTTGGCCTCTGCGTGAATTTCTTGTTATGCACCCTACAAACCGGTGGTGCCTAAACCATGATGTGTCTGAGTGTCCTGTTGTCGTTTCCAGGTTCCACACCCCATTTTCCTATTGCTGTTATCACCTGTGAGTTAACCAAACGATGTTGTTTTTGCTATTATCCTAAACTTGCGGGAATCGAATTGGAAACTGGTGGAAGAATCGGGTTGTCAGTCTCGTGGTAGAAGAGGTAGGTTACCAGGCCTGTGAGAAACTCTCTCCAGGTGAGAGAGTCTCTTGGGAAGTGGTTTTCTCCTAGAGAGAGTCTAGCACCAGCTACAGATCTCTGAGAATTCCTGATCCAACCTGTTTTCGAGGCCCAGATAGGGAGGTGAAGCACCGATGGACTATTCTTGTGAGGGTGTATACTCTCGGGTGGAACTGACATGTGGGGAATGAGAGTCTGTGAGTAGTGGGCGTAAGAAGGCTCCTAGAGAGAATCCTTCTGTTTGCTTTGTGTAGTTTTCTTGTAACCTCAACATAGCCTAGGATTCCCTTGCCTTGGGTGGAGCTTAGTCCCAGCTTGGGGGTGACCCACTATTGAGCATGATGAGCAGTGAGGTCTAAGGCTGGGATTTTTGTGGAAGGTCTGCACGTAGTTGGTGGAGTTACTACAGTTTCAAAGATAAGTATATGCATGTGTATAATTTCAATTAAAATGCATTTCTGTGATGCTTGTGATATTATCATGTATTCCATTGCAATGATATTTACTATTGATTTCAATAATTCTGTATGTTAGCAGTAATTATATGTTTACTCTGTTAATCTATTTAACTTCATTTAATTGCATCCTATATAAATATGGTGTAAGAGATAAAAAGGCTAAGTTAAGGCAGTGTTGGTAGCATTGCCCAGCCTGTTGGTGGTTGGGGATGTTACAGGGTCCATCATGTCATCAATAAAAGGTTGATGATAAAGTTCATAGTAAGCCCCATCAATATGTTCTGAAATCAACCAGGTCCCATGAACCATATGAATTCCCTCCTTAGAGAGTAGATCTGTAGTCTGATTGTGCTCCCTATAGACATGTTTCACAGAGTAGGAGTCAAAATATGTAAAAAATATGAAAACTTCCACAAGTAGAGGAAACTCCATAAACCTATGATGAATAATAAAGTGTCCAAATAAACTATTCAAAATATTTCCACACACATTTAAAATAATAATTTTTTACCATTAAGGTTTCATAAACTATTAAACCATATATCTAAGAAAATTTCACAAAAAACATATAGTCTAGGTAACCAACACAAAACATCATATCATGCAATAGTGGAAATAATTCCCACATCAAGAGGAGTGAATTTTTCATTATGGTTTAAGCCCCATTGATCAACAATTAGTTTAGGAGGATCAACTCAAATAGACTCACATCCATCATTTCCTTATTTAGAATGTACATGACGCTCTAGGAAAAAAATGACAAGAGTCGTAGTAGAATACCTATCAAACCAAGGAATATTGAACATGATCTTGATTCGATCATTGTATTATTTGTCATCTATATTGATGTTTTATGGGTGAAAAAATATTGGAGGAATCAAATTGTAGATCCCTTTTAGTGACCGTTCCATCTCAAGAAATTTAGGTCTAAAAAACCATCTAACATATTCCAGAGCCATTTTGAGGCATTGAAATGTCGAAATCCCCTTACTCTAGCACTAGGTATCTTGTTATCTAGTGATTTTTTTGTTGTAAATAAAATTACTAGCTCACAAAACAACATACACTTGCTGGAATATTCGACTCAAATAAAGATAGCGGAAAAAATAATGAAAACCAAAATCTCAACCAAAATACAGAAAGATATTATTCCCATCAACTAATCTTATCATTCAAATAACTTCAAAGCTTAGAGGGGCTCCTGTACCATGGAAAATGGCCCACATGGAAATACATAAAACTATAGACAATACCTGCAAACCCTAGAAACTCGTGATTTGTTGTACGACCTTGGTATTTCATGTTTTCTGTGATGTATGCTCCTTTCCTTAATCTGATCTAGGTGGATATCGGTGGCCACCCACCTTTTCCGACTGGCTCAAAACAGTTTTCTGGCAATTTTGGCAATTTACTATTTTTAGCACTTTTAACTTCTGGGGCGATTTTGAGGGCCTAAATGAAGGTTTTTTAGGATCGAGTTTGTCAATGATATGTGAAGGCATGATTGAGCCCCCAAAATGAATCTCTTCGACGATACCTTTCCAATGGGATATCATACGCCTAAAACAGAGATTGTATGCAAAAGTTACGACCCCGGGAAGTTGATGTACTAACTTACCCAGACGAGGCCCACATGACTTTTGGTACTTCATCTCCTAGGGTTAGGTTTTTGGATGTATAGGGTTTTTTTCATTCCTATTTATTGTAAAAAGGCCTTCAGAGCCTCATTGCAATCATCTTCTTGCGAATGAGCACAACCATCACATCTCTTCTCATAGATAAGCCGCTACCATTCCAGCAAGCTTGTTTCCACTGCATTTTACAGTTTCATCTTATTTTCTTATTGAATAGAAAACCAATTTTACTGTATCTCTATTATTTTGTGTTAAGAACCTGTTAATAATATGTAGTCATTTCATTCTGCTCATAAAATCTGGATCATTTGTAACATCCCTGACCACCCATGGTTGGGCCATGCTACACTAGAGAACTCTTACGTTCTCTCTGCGAAACATACTGTAACATACCCAACATCTAATCAGAGCTATGCCACATAAAATTTTCTAACTGCATGCAATTAAAATATATACACACAGAACTCTTGCAGAAGCATTATATATAAGACGTAAACATACAAATACATCTTTAAATGCAAAAATTCACACTGAAATAATAGTAAACACATACATGCAACATATACAGGAAATACCCATAAATACAAACATAGTTATAAATCATACACAGGATAAATATGTAAAACTAAACACGGAAATAATAATGCAACATGTAAATTTATCAAACGGTTGACACTTATCTTGGTAAGAATATCACCAACTGCGTGCAAACCTTCCATGAACCTCCTAGCCTTAGACCACATTGTTCGTCGCTCTCAACAGTGAGTCACCCCCAAGATGGGACTAAACTCCACCTGGGTAAAGGGTTCCTAACCAGGCTAATGGTTCATGGAAAACATGAAAGACTTTGTCATAGGTGCCTACTCAAACTAATAGCCTACAGTCCCTCATTCCCCACATGCCTGTCCCACCCAAGGACGTGTGCCCCGGCCCCCTTCTCTGCTCAACAGTCCTTTGGCTACCCCACTTCCCTTCCAGGGCTTTACCAACAAGCTGGACAGGAAGTCTCAGAGCCCTGTAGCTACAGTTTATCACCTTCAGGAAATCAATTTCCAACGATTCTCTCACCCAGAGAATTGCTCACAGGCCTGACAACCCGCCTATTCAATATCCCATGGGCCTGACAACCCGCTTCTTCAATCTCGCTCCCAAGCTAACCAGGTACACCAACACAATACGACTATTGATACCGGTTCAGGTACATTGATAGGAATGTATGAAGGATAACTAACTGTGTGAGTGAAAATAGTCTTGGAATCATGGCTGAATGATGGAAGGAATGATGGAAAAGATGATCGTAAGAATGATGGGGGGGTTGTGTAAATGAACTAAGTCCCGACAATATGTATGCATGTCCCCAACTTGACACTTGTTATGTTGGGAGCTACTTTTGGCCCACTTGTCCCCAACTTTAGAACTTAAGATAAAATAATTATCCATACTTTATGATTTAAGAAATATTAATATAATATTCCTTCTTGGCTCAAGCCCCCTAGCTTATCCCCTTTCCTTAACTTAGCCCCTCCCTTTCCCTAACTAGTGAAGTTTAGTCCCACATCTCTTTTATCGTGGTCGGTCTACGAGCAACGATGTACTTTACATTAAATATGAGACATGTACAAAAACAGGCACACTGACCTTTAACATCTAGGATCTCCAGCCCAATCAAAACATAAGCATCCTAGCTTATAATAACTGGATCACTAGCCTATAAAACATATCATATACACAAAGGCTCCCTGGCCTCATCATCGTGCACACTTAAGATGTTGCACACGGTATCCTGGAATGTGCACACTTCCTCATTTTACTGTGCATTACATGCGCGCACTATGCCATGAAATGTGCATACAAAAATGATATCAAAACATCTCACTAGCTTAAGTACATTTGTATTTACATTTACCATTGGGTTCGGCCTTAGGGGTATTACAATCCCCTCCCCTTATTTATGCACTGTCCTCAGTGCATCATGTACCCATGTACAACTAAATTTCAAAAATCCTCAAAAAGATGTGAGTATTCTGCTTGTGTTGCATCCTCATGCTCCCAAGTAGCATCCTCAAGACCGTACCAGGTCCATTGGACATTTACAAGCCCTATGGCTCGATTCCGGAGCTGTTTGATTTTCTGGTCCAGAATGCGCATTGGATGTACTTGAAAAGCGCCTTCTTTCTCCACCTGAATCACATTCCAATCAATAACATGATTAGTATCAGGTATATATTTCCTTAGAAATGATACATGGAATACATTATGAACAGACATAGATGCAGGCAATGCAATTATATAAGCTACTGGACCAATCCTCTCTAGGATTTCAAATGGCCCACAATAGTGAGCTTCCAACTTTGAACAATTTCCCAACTTCAGGGAACTTCTGTTGGCTTTAACTTTCAAGAATACATGGTCACCCACTTTAAATTCCTTGTGACTTCTTCCCTTATCAGCATAGCTTTTCTGCCTGTCTTGGGAAACCTTTAAATTTTGTTTTATTTTCAACATTTTCCCTTCCATTTCCTTGAGAAAATCTGGCCCAACCACTACTCTATCTGTTGGGTTCTCCCAGCTCACCGGTGTGTTGCACTTTCTGCCATAAAGTGCTTCAAATGGGCTCATCTTTAGAGATGCTTGGTACCCATTGTTATAAGCAAAATCTACCAAGTGTAGGTAGTCTTCCCATTTTGATGGTTTATCCATCACATACATCCTCAACATATCGTTAATCACCTGATTCACCCTCTTTGTTTTTCCATTTGTTTCTAGATGATAAGCTGTACTAAAATTCATATTTGTTCCAAATCCATTAAATAATCCCTTCCAAAATTTTGAGGTAAATTTGGGATCTCTGTTAGACACAATTGTCTTGGGTATGCCATGTAATCTAGCAATTTCCCTCATATAAACATCAACAATGTTTGTTTCCTTGTGAGTGATCTTAACTGGAATAAAATGGGCAGCTTTAGTAAGCTTATCCACCACTACCATGATAGAATCATGTTGTTTGTTTGTTCTGGGCAGTTTGGTAATGATATCCATGGTTACAACTTCCCATTTCCACTTAGGAATGGGTAATGGCTGTAGCAAACCAGTTGGGTGTCTATGCTCAACCTTTACTTTTTGACATTCCAAACATCTGGCAATAAAAGCAACAACCTCTTTCTTCATGCGTGGCCAATAATATTGGCTCTTGATAGCTGCAATAGTTTTTTGATATCCTGGGTGCCCAGCGTAAGGCACATTATGCATTTCTCTCAATATCAGATTTTTCAATTCCTGGGAATTTGGTACATAAATTCTTCCCCTGTACATGAGAATGTCATCCTTATCTAGCTTGTATTCTTCAATTTTCTACTGCAAATTACCTTGTTGTAGTTTTTCCACTAAATCCTTGTATTGTAAATCTAATTTGGCAGTCTCTATAATTTTGTGTTTCAAATCTGATTGATACATGCTAATGGTTGTAGCATGCATTTCATACATTCTTCTGTTGAGTGCATCAGCCACTTTGTTCTCTTTCCCCTTGATATGCTTTATATCAAAGTCATATTTGCTTAGAAATTGTAACCATCTGCTTTGCCTAGCATTTAGAGTTGGCTGATCAAACAAATATTTCAGACCATTGTGGTCTGTCCTCATCTCAAAATGTTTCCCCATGAGGTAGTGTTATAACCCTAATTTGCACCAAACATGCTTACCTGGCATCAGGCCATCTAATATTCCTTCTTTTCCAAGACACTATTGAACAACTCTTTTAAAAAACTCCATTTTTAAAGGCCCATGCACCCTGCTCCACTACAACACACGTGTATCTACAGTGTCCATGCTAGCTGACCCACTACAACCCGCGTGGACCTTCAGAAGCACGAAAAAGGGAAATTTTATGACGAAACACACAAATTTGGGCAAGTTAACTAAACCTTTTGACCATGCATGGCCGATCATTCGACCAAATACCTAGCTCCTTCTAGCCTATAAAAGAAGGGGTAGGGGTCCCATTTGAAAGGGGGGGAATCATAGTAAAGGAACTATACCTGATTGAGCATTCCCTTTGTCCCAACCTTTAGCCATCCTTGTGCAAAGAGAAGTATAGAGAAAAGCAGTTGGAAGACAGTGGAAGAAGAGCCCAGGACCAAGATTGAGGAGTAGTAGCCGACTTTATCATTGTAAGGTATCATTGTGAAGTTAATAAAAGAATTGATTTTCCTGTCCCGCCATATGAGATTGTCATTATTGGAATATTGATTGTATGATTTATTAAATATCTAACCCATTAGTTCATAGATCAAATGCATGTGGAGTTATTTTTTTGTCTTTAGTGAATGCAGGTCAGCATTGGGAGGAGAGTTGCAGTCAAAGAACGACCAAGCGCGAAAAGGGATCGACATCAAACACGAAGAATAAGGTATGTCAACTTAATCTCTTGAGACTTGTATTTACATATGAGTAATGGGGGGCTAGGCATGGGATGATGGTAAAAAGTAAGAATCTTTAGGTCATTTCTGCATGCATGATAAAACCCTTAGTGCTACTCCATAGGAGGGATTTCCCACCCACAATAGAATTTGTGACCATACTGGGGATCTCTAGGGTTTCTGGGAATATTTTTCTTGGCTATTTTTAAAAACTGGTTTCATTCCTTGTTTTTAAAGCTTCTGCAAAAGTCTGAGCTAACAGAGATTCTGGTCTTCCATACCAGTTATCTCTGTTTCTTTTCTTGACTGCATATTTTTTTTCGAGACCCGCAGAGGTACACGTGGCCTGTATAAGGTCTACACGTCACTTCGCAGGGTCACTTCAGCAGCCCCAATATCAGCACTGTAACGCTAGTCTATGCAAGGTAAGCCACCCACCGTCGATCCACACTACATCTCCTTCACTCTAAGATCTCCATGTAGCATCCAAATGTCCACACAACGCCAGGAGGAGAAAACATGACCAACAAGCAATACGCTGTCCAAATTTGTTACTCAGCAGAGGTAATACGCCCAATGATTTGCCTAGCAGGGATACCAAGGCTGGGGGGAATGAAGCACTCAATAATTATTGGAAAAATGAAGCAAACAAACTTCCCAGTTGCCTCCCACGTGTCACAAGAAGAACACACAGCCTCTGAAATGGGTAACATGACCAGCCAAGGAAAATAACGCAGCTCTATAAATCATAACCAGCAGATGGTTGCTAGCTCAAAATCACACCTAGCATGAAGCAACACGCCTTTGAAGATGCATCACTCATCCACAGAAAACAACACACAGTAAGGAAATGGTGATGCGCCCAAATCTAGGAGACAATCAAACCACCAACTCGTGCCAAGAGAAAAATGCCCCTTCTTGCCCAAATCCACAAATGAAATGCTTCTGTCAATGAAGTTCTTCGTATTACGATGCCAATCACTGCAACTGAGAACCCTAAATGGCTTCTCCAATTCCTCAGCTTGGGAAGATAGTTTCACTGCCGAATCCAAGATGCCAAGGCTAGGGCAGATAGTTTCACTGCCAAATCCGAGGTGCTGAATGGGTTTCCAACTGAAACCCTCGTTTGCTCACCGAGCTCTTCTCCCAAAACTCAATTTTTAAAAATGAATAGTCGATAATACCTTTTCCCCTTCAATTGTCCTTTTATTCCTTCACTTGTCCTTTTCTCCGTTAAAATATTCATTTAATTATTAATTGGAGAGAAATACCCTCAAAGAGGGGTTTAATAATAATAA
>JASDQU010243172.1:15417-52913 GCA_032191745.1 Picea mariana
AAACAAAAATTTGCAACTAACTCTTTAACCAACTTTTCATAACTACTTTTTCTAAGATCTTTTAAAGTAAAACCTAAAACAAAATTTCACTCGACTACGAGCTACTTAATGTTCTAAGAAATCAGTAAAGAACTTAAGAAAATAAATCTCTTTCCTAACAAGAAAAATAATCAACCCAACTACTTAACCCCCTGGAGCACATACAATGGCTCTAGTTTCAAGATCTCATGGGATCTTTAATTACAATGCTTTCAAAATTTAAAGTGATGCACCCTCCTTGGAATCAAAACTAGTTAAATGAACTGCATTGGATGTTGAGTCATCTTCCACCTTGCCTCATTAAATGATGATGGTGATGCTCCTGCATCATACTCCTCTACTGAAAAAAATCACGAGCTCTTGGTCATGGCTTTGTTGCTATTTTTGAGATCCTCCAGGGTCCAAAACTTTAACTCAGAGATGTCCATTTGCTTCTCTTCCCTTCTCTTGTTATTGTTGTTGTTGTAGGATTTTCTCCTAGTCACCAAATCATATGTTGTAGAGATTTATTGAGCTTACCACCATAATATTCTCTTGTCTCCTTGGATGACCTTTCTACCAACCTTCTTAAATCCATAATGTCCTTGTTCATCCTATCTCCCGACTGGATCTTTTACTACAACTCTCTCTTTCTCTCCTGACAATTGTTTTTTTGTAGGTTGTTGCTGCTATCCATTGGTTTCTTCTCCTTATTTATTTATTCAGGAATTTTACCTTCCTGAAGGTTTCCTTTGCTATTCTTCATGATTGCATCCCTCTGGTAGTCTTCCTCTATCTTTGGATGGTTTAACCAATCCTCCAACATCTTCAATTCATTCTCCCATTGAGGGCGTATGGAACCTGAATGCTCCTTTGGAATATTTCTTTGGCTCACAATTGTGTGGGCCTCCTCTAATTTCTTTTCCTTATGAAAAACACTTGACTTCTGTCCACTCTCCTTTTCTTTGATAGTCTCCAATGGCCATCCTTCTATTGCACCTTCCATAACACACAAACCAATAGTTTTAAAACCCCGTGGTCCCTTGGACTCTTCCATGGATGCCTCGTGCATCATTTCCTCACAAGTATGAGAACCCATAAAAATCATTCCACGAGATATAATAATATATGCTATACTCATACTACAACACTGGTGATCATATTCTTCCTTCAAGAGTTTCTTCCCACTCATGAGAAGTATACTCAAACTAGCCTCCTCTTTGGCTCCCATATCTTCTAATGGCAGCAACATATGTTTACACCCATTTTTCTCAAGGGTATAAGTATTCTTCCTCCCATCATGTGTGACATTTTTGTCATATTTCCATGGTCTCCCCAACAAAACATGACAAACATCCATGGGTATGACATCACATAAAACTTCATCCTTGTAACTACCAATTTTAAACTCAACTTTACATTGTCGACTTACCATGACTTGATGTCATTTTTGCAACCATGACACCCTATACGGACTTGGATGTGCTGTCGTTTCCAACTTTAGATTTTCCACCATCTACATGGATACCAATTTATTAGTACTCCCACTGTCTATGATCACCTTGCATACTCTGTCTCTGGTCTTGCAAGCATTTATGAACAAACTGTTCCTCTGGACTGGTTCTCGTACCTCTTTTTCTGGCTTTATGAGAGATTTATTCATCATTAGTAATCTTCCCTCTTCAAATACTTCTACTTTCATCTCTGTCTCCACATTCCTCTGCTACACCTCAGAAATGTGAGCTTCTTTAACTCCTACATTCTTATTTTAGGACATTCCCAAGAGATATGCCCTGTTTTCCCACAAGCATAACACTTTACTTCTCCTCCTCTGCCTCTTCCTCTACCTCTTGTAAAATGATTTCTTCCTCTAGAGTATCCACCTCTAGAACTTCCTCCTCTCTTTGTCTGATTATTAAATCCTCCATCTTCTCCCATGAATTTCTAGAATGTTTCTTTGGTGATTCCTTCTCCTCTGTTAGGATTCTTCCCCCTGTTCCTCTGACTCTACTTCCTTGCCAAATTTTCTTCTGCCTTCAGGGATACCTGATAATAATCTTCTGCAATCCTCATCGTTATCATACTAATATCATCTTGGATTTCATACCTCAATCCATTAATATACCTAGAAACTTTCTCTTCACCATTCTCCCTGTGTCTTTCCCTTATATTCAAATTATAAAATTCCTCCGTATACTCCTTCATTGACAAACCTTTCTATCTCAAATTCTGCAACCTTTTGAAAATATTCAGCTGATAATCCTTGGGTATGAATTTATCCTTGAGCTTAGCTGCCATTCTATCCCAACTCTTAATCTTGGACTTAACTTTCCTCCTTCTATCATCTTGTAACTCATCCCACCATAAAGCTGCATGTCCCTTCAATCTAGTCACCGCATGCTTTAATTTCTTCTCATCATAAATCTCCTCATAGTCAATGTAATTGTCTAAAGCACTTATCCAGTCAAGAAATTATTCTACATTCAAATTACCTTCATACATTGATACTTCCATATTTTCTCTCGTTCCTAGCTTGACAACAACTCTTAGCAATCGCTCCTCTGTTGCTTGTTCTCCTACAACTTCTTCTGCTTCTATATCTTCACTTTCGACTTCATTGAAATCACTAGTCTCTGGTGCTCTCCTTTGTTCTATTTCCATGGTGTCCAATCTTGCATGCAGTTGTCTCATTTCCTCCTCCATAGCTACATTGACTATAGGTCTCTGCCTGCGTCTCCTTGGCGGCATGGGTCTTGTTATCACTCCAGGAAACTCTCCTAGGTTGTATCTCAAAGATGCCTGGTAACTTAACTGTTCTTGTAATGATTCACTCAATAATGGGTGTGGGGTTGAATCAAGATGAATATCTAACTAACTAGACTGTGTATTCAAGACTATCTAGGGATATCAAACAATACAAGGCTCTCAAGAGATGCAATCATACAGGTTGTGTATCAAATAGAACAGAAACTAATCACTTAACCAGATCACACATATATAAAACAATAAGCATGATGGGTCTAGAAAATATCATAACCACTTATGATCATTTTCTTAACAATTAGATGGTGAGATGACAATCACCTATGGATTAAATAATCATAGACAAAGAATTGCATTCAACTCATAAGTAAAAACAAATAAGAAAGAAGAGGCTCGATAACACCAATGAAAGAAGCTTGCAAGTTTCATATATTAATAAAAAGTCTCTATTACAGTAGCATCATAGAAGAAATCAAAGTCGAACCCTTTTTTCATCAAATGTTCTTGGCTTTATAGCCTTTACAAACAATTTCCAGCTCCTAGAAAACTGGATCAAATTTACTCAAAATAAACATTCAAAACAGATTCAAGAAAATAGGAAAAGATCCTATTTACTTGGTCAATATATTATCCTAATAGTCTGGCTGGCATTCAAAGTCTTCAACAGATGTAGTATATCTCCATAGGCTGATAGCTATTTCTAATTTGTCATCTTTGCCAAAAAGACAGTTTTTTTGCCACAATAAGGTAGCAAACTCAATCTTCTCCTCTTGCTGGCACCTTTTAAAACTGGAACAGAAACCCAATAATGATGCCATTAATTATTATCTATCATTAGAAACCGTCGTCATGACATTCAGATCAAGGAAAGTATGATCTGTGCAAAAATAGTAGCTTGCTGCCCTGTTCTGTGCTTTTGGTGGCTAGGAAAAGACAGAAATATGCTGCTATAATATTGACCTATATATCTCAAATAAAAATATATGGGTACAAAACGGAAGAGACTTTTGTATATTTTTTTGTTGTGAGAAAAAACCTCTCTTAGTTCTTTGAGATTCGTTTTCATTTTCCTAGGATCGACTTTTCAAAAACATGTGTGAAACAGGGAAATTCTGAGATCCGAAAATTAGGGATCAAAGATGAATTTACCCAGTTACTCAAAGACAAGCAAGCTCAGAAATTTGAAAGTAATTCTCTTCTTCTATATTCCTTCAACAAATATTTACAAGGGTTTCAACAACTCTCAACAACTTTCAAATTATTCTTTCAACAACCACAACAACCTATTTTGGGCATAGATTGCATTGATTTATACACGAGGGGGTATTCTCGAGCCTCCCCTCCAGATTATTCTAGTGCTTTCATATCACAATTAAAGCATCCTACCACTAGGATTATTACAATAAATGAATAATTACAATCTAGATATGAGTCAACACTCAAAATGTGTAGAATCCTACAATCATTAAAGGCAAATACAATCCCCTGGAGTACATACAATGGATCTAACTTCAAGATCTCATGGGATCTTTAATTACAACTCTTTCAAAATTTAAAGTGACACACCCTCCTTAGAATCAAAACCAGTTAAGTGTGTTACACTGTATGCTGATTCATCTTCCACCTTGACTCATTAAATGATGATGGTGATTCTCCTGTATTAGAGAACCACGTGGGTGTGATGTGGAAATGAGGTGGATTAGATAAATGAAATCCTGAAAAATTCGGGAGGCTATAACTTTTGATCTAGAGATCAACTTTGAGCATGATTACAGTCGTTGGAAAGATCTCAAAGAGATGAATCCATCTATGGGATTTGTTATCACTGAAAATTTCATCCGCAACATCCCATGTAAATGGATACATGAATACACCATCTCCAAATACCTATTAGTTCACCCACAACACCAAAAATTCATTTCCAAGAGGCAAAAACTATACAACTGGTCAAAAACTTGACATACTAAAACACTAAAGGAAGAGCGCGCACATTGCATGGGCCAAAGAAGCTAGTAGAGCACACAATGCACCATATGCACGACTGTGTATGAGAAAAGTCACACACTCCTGTAAATGACGTATTTATGGTTCTTGTCAGCCCCTCACCCACTTCTGGACCAGTTCCCAACTTGATTTGACCCTCAAATCCAAGTTGAATCTGAATGGGGGGCTGGTCAAAGACCTAAGGGTGCCCTAAAGGGCCCCTTTTCCACACTAAGAACTAGTTGGATATTGCCTCAAATACATTCTATAAAAGGAGGCAATGGGTGCACTAAGAATTTAAGAATCTCATAGTATTTTTATGCTGCCTCTATTCTCCTTCAAGAAACCTCTTTTCTTCTTGGAGTATTCTAGAATCATCTCAATAAGATATTCACCTCACCTCTTGAGGGAATAGGCTTAGATTTCTTCACCATTTGATTTCTAGTTTATCATTGTAAGAAGAGCTCTCACATAGGGGACTCAAGAGCCCTCCCAAGGAGGACGAGGGGATCCATAAGTCCTCCTTTCTCTACAGTGTTTTCCCACTATTATAGTTATCCATTGGTGGCATGATTATTGGTCATTTGGTTGATTGATATTGGTTCAAAGTTTCTTATGCAGTTTAGTTTCATTTCATTAGTTATTTTCCTAGTTGTTTCTAGCTTAGTTGTTTGTTTATTTCATGTGTTTGGATTGATTAATTCATACACTAACCTCTATCCTGTATAGCATGCCCAACTAGACTTGTAAGTGCCCTTCTTTTGCTCATTCAAGTGGTGAAAAGGACACAATATATTGGCGACCATATTGGGGATAAGGTATCAATTTCCTCCCTATTTGGGATGTTTGAGCACTTCGTTTTGACCCATTTGCCTTGCAGAGATCATAACCAGCCTAGCCTTACCTGCAAAGAGCTGAGTTTGGAGCTGGAGGAGGATAATTCCACTTAAAATTTCCTCCCCTGACATGTATCAGAATGTGCACGGGTATTTCAGCTCATAGATGTGCATTTCGAGCATTGTGCACCAACAACACTTCGCTTCTTTGCACATTTTGCGCACAATACACCAAAATTTCTTCGATTCTCTATGCATTATGTGCATTGTGCATCCACTATGCCTCTGTCTAAACTGAAACCCGCACATCTATACATAATCTCAACATTGTAAGAGTTTTTGTGATATTTTGAAGGCCCCTAGCCTTCAAAATCTTGCTTTTATGAAATTTGTCAATGCACCACACTTAGATTCCCTTCCAACATGAAGGGTTAGTCAAAACATAGGCACTTAGGGGGTTAAAAAAAACCATATTTATCCTCTTTTTCTTTGAGTTGCCACATGGATGGCTTGTTTTGATTGTAAAAGATAGGTTAAGCTTCTTTACTATCACATATAAAAACACTTGCATTGGGACCATAGATCGAACTTTAATCATTGAGTATGCTCTTCTCTCACACCATAGAGTGATCTTTAGAATCAGAAAAGTGATTAAGGGGACATTTAATCTCCCTTAAAATCTTTAGGAGAGGACAAAGCCCCCCTAGGGCTCCTCTTAGTTTCTTTTCAAAACATCTTAAATTTGTAAGGGCCCATACATGCCCACATGTTGCAAATTTAGGATAGTTTTGAAGCTACTTTCTTAGTTTACATCACTAGGGGAGTTTAAATATTAAAGTAACAGGCCCATACATGCACACATGCTTGCAATCTAGTATAGTTTTTCAAATCTTTCTTAGATTAGATCACATTAGGGAGTTTAAAGGATTGGTAAGGACCCATATCTCCACATGCTAGTTTTTAGGGACTTTAAAATTCCGCAAGGTTGTACCAATGGAATCTAGTAACATAGGTAATCAAGATTTGTAAGGACCACAATAAGTCCACATGTTTCAAATTGACATCTAAATTATTAAAAATTTGGCACATTTTATCACTTGCTCACACAAAATCACTCCTCACTCACATAATTTCATCTCGAATTGTGGAGGTTGAAGCAAGTTTCCTCCAAAGGGATTTCGAAACACCCCACTTTTTCTTGAAGAAATTATCCACACCCATTTAAATTCCAATGAGATTGGTTCACACCCCTAATCTCTCAACCAACCACATATAAAGTTTTTCTAAAAACTCACTAAGATTTCCTCCACAGGAGGTGCCAAAAGATATTTTTTAGTCTAGGTAGGATTTCGGGGGTAGGCATCCAAATAACCCCTCGTTATCTACTTCTCACATATTCAAACATTATAAGTTGACAAATAGGGAACTTTAAAATCCTCCAAGTCAAGTGTTCCTAACACCATAAGGCAGGGAGATACCCGTGAAGGGTCGAAGGCTGAGGTTTGGTTGTTCTATGCATCCTCCCTTGAGTCACCCAACTCTTGGAAAACCCATTTCTAAGGCCGAAAATCTAAATGCCACACTTTGAATGATGTACCTAGTGGCCAAATCTTAGGACATCTACCTACGTGGCAATTGTGGGCTGCAATTGCACCTTGATCATATTTTGTGTGGATATTGGGAAATATCACCATCGCTTTAGGGATATGCACCCTCTATCCCTCATTATAATTGATTGTTTCATCCTTCACTAGTTCCTCTTCTAGTGGCTTCAGACCCCACTGTTGAGTACTATTGGAAGGTCCAGTGCTATTTGAGAGGAAGGGCGTTACGTCTTTTTAGGACACAAGCATTTGTTTTCTTTTTTCTCCCACGCAAACAAAATCCACCTACCCACATGTATGTTTCTTTTCAATTGATTTATGTATGATTCTCATTTGATTACATGCAATTGAGAGATATATTGGGAAGTCTCTTGTTCATTTATCACTCTCATCACTATTTACACACATTCACTTTGCTAGTCGGACATCATAGGGAACCCGAAAAATCCCCGTCTCTCCAGACGCTTGCAAAATCTCTCTCTTATCCTAGGAGGACTTCCTAGTCTCATGAACTCACCGGCTAAACTATCTCATACCCCTGTGAGTGCTACTATTTTGGGATCAGCTTTGCTTGGTTCCAATGCCCAAAACCAACCATCCAATAACTCTCCTTCACAAGGAGGCAGGGGACAAACTTATTCTCAAGGGAGAAGTACAATCCCACCAAACCCTCCTCAAGGGTCAGGTACAAAATCTACTCAAACCATGGCTGGAACTAATCCTCCACCGCCACCCCACATGCCATATTTGGCCTCCTTCAACATACCTGATCCGAGTAAGCTCACAAATGACCCTATATTGAATGACCCTACATGAACCAATATTCCTACCAAGCTACCTTCAGATATTCCCAAGTTTGAAGGGAAATCGACGAAAGATCCTGCCAACCATGTCATGAGCTTTCACTTATGGTTCTCTTCAAACAACATCATGGACAACTTCATCCATTTAATGTTATTTCAGTGCACACTCATAGGTCCATCAGCCAAATGGTATGTGGACGAAAAATTAGGGTCCCATGTGACTTTTGAATCCTTGGCCAAAACATTTTTGACCTTCTTTCAAATACCAGTTCATCATGACAATGGTCTAGAACTACTCTTTGAGTGTAAACAAACCTCAACCACACATATCGCCGACCACATTCATGAATGGCGTCAATGACGTAGTTTATGCAAAGCAGAAACCACCAAAGAACAATGCCTTGATTGGTTTCTTAGATCATTCATCTCTATCCTTGCCAAAGATGTGGTCTCCACCTTCCCCCAAACTGAAGAGGAAGCCATCAACAAGGCTCAATAATACGAACTCATTTATGCTCAGTCAGGTTACTTATACATAGTACTACCTGACACCATGAGACCTGTACCATTTGGCCAGGACAAACCTGGGATGTCTCACCTGGTGGATGGATTAATCAGTACCACAACACACCATAATCCTTACATACAACCACCACCCATGTATGGTACACCCCAATATCCGCTGATGTATGGAGGTCCATCTTACTACCCTCCTCCCCCTTACCAACAACCATATCCTATGGTCCCCCCTCCACCCATGATGCACCCAACCTCTCAACCTAGTTCATGTACTCCCTATACCTCAACTTATAACATGGGCACTAGTGAAAGCGCTACGCCTTACTATACACCCTACGAGTCATTGCCAAAAAAAATCCATATTTTCCATTTCCTGGTCCTCCACATCCAATTTCTCCTCCACAAGGACAACTGCACGCTGGGGTTAACTTTGTTCAGCCCTCTCCCATTAAAAAATTTCAAAATTTTGAACAACTGAATATGGAAAATCCAGTCCATCAGCTGAATAATTCCAAAAAGAAAGGAAAAAAATGAAAGAATAATAACCCAGGATGAGGCAGAAATAACCCCCAACAAACCCAACCTACTGGGGCCAACCAGAACCAGGGTAACCAAAATCCTCAAGGGGACAATAAAAACAAACGCCAAAGGAGGAACAACAATAAAAACCTCCAGACAAACTTCCCTTGTTCTCTTTGTGGTGAGAATGACCATTACACTCACCATTGCCCCCAAATTGCCGACTTCAAACGAATGAAAGATTCCATGAACGTGCCATGTCCTCCAGCGCCACCTGCCCCTCAGCAGGCCCCACAAAAATATTTGAAACAACCACCCCCAACTGTGTTGAAAAACCCCATTCCACACCAAGGCGTGATGAATACCCAATAGGAGATGCATCCCACCCCACCCCAGATGGGACAATATCAAAACCCTGGAAACCCAACAGATCGCAATATCCTCCTAACTAGCGAAGAATAAATTCTTCTGCAAATGTACAATCGTCAATACAACACACCCCCTGAATCTACTCCCACCACTTCGGAATAAGCTCCAGATACATCTGGAAAACCTTTACTGATTCCCCACCCTAACAATGAACCCACCATTCGTATCCCTCACATCCCATTATGACGCAATGTCAACAACCCTCAGGCTAGGGTGGCACAGAATTATAGTTTGGTCGATAACTTGGAACAATCCTATGCAGCCATGTCAGTATTGGAGGTCCTCCAAACTTGTCCAACTCAACGGAAATCCTTACTATCTGCCTTGGGGGCAATTGGACCAACTGATACTAGATTCATCACATTTGATCTAGATTGTGGGGAACCTCATTTCCCTGCTTTGGTATCTTTCCAGATACTAGTTAAGATTCAAAACATCACGGTTCATTGATGTATCATTGATGAAGGTGCATCCACATGAATCATGTCCAAAACTGTATGAAAGAAACTTGGCTCTCCTGAACTCATACCATCTGGCATCACTTTGAGAGAGTATGATAGACAACCATCTTATCTTGAAGGGATCTTTCAAAATGTCTCTGTTGAACTCGGGGGAAAAACTGTCCTTATTGACATTGAGGTTATCGACGCCCCACTCGATTACAACATCTTGTTTGGACGTAGCTACATTTATGCTATGAAGACAATGACCTCTTTTTTATTTCGAACGATGATGTTCCCCCACAATGGGAAAATCATCACCATCGACCAAGTTTCACATTACGAGCCTAACTACTCATCCAACATCGATAACATCTTACCTCTTGTCCATACTAGTTTCAATGCATATCCACTCATGGATATGGGCCCTCGAATTTCAAGGATCCATCTTTGCTGGGGGCATACCACAAAGCACCACTGCTCATACACCCCTCAGCACAAGTGTGTGTCATATCTTCCAATGGAACTGAAAATAGAGATACCATTTCTCCCACAGAGGCTTCTCCACTCCCTAACATCCAACTAGTGGAAGAAATCGTACCTCAGGAATCCCCTGAGAACCCTACAATACAACTTACCCTCAATTTCACCTTCCCCCTAGGGTCAAATCCCAGTTTGGTAGACAATCCCCCAAGCCATTAATCAAATTCCATTCTTCTACCTGCCACTGAGAGTACAATATTTCTAGGTAGCCACAACGCTTACCCTTCCCAACATGGTGCTCACCCTTCCGATATGGTATCTACACCCACCCACATTGGTTCCTCAACCATCCCTCCCTCCCAAAACATAGGGAATCCCGATGCAGATTCCCGTACTAACTCAGACCACACCTCCCTCACCCCCACTTGCCAGCACCACCATGATGACTAGGGGCAGACGAAAGAACAAATATCCCACCACTCCACATCCTCCCCGATTTCAACCTCCTTGCACACTCTGTGAGAGAGAGGGACACCCCAAAAATAGATGTCCCTCTCTCCCTGAGTTACATAATATGATCCAACTCCATCAAGAAACCACATCGCTTGTTGCTTCACCAAGAACACCTAGTACTACCACAACATCCCCTACTACAGGTAGTAAAGGGCTGTGAACCAAATTCACATGTGCCATCTATTCAAAGCATGGCCAGTACACTCATCATTTCCCTGTGCTACCTCAATTTTGACAGACACTAACAATAGTATGCCAAAGCTTTCAGCAAGACCCCTCTCCACCCATGTCATCAAGTACCCACATCACTGACATCCATTATGTCATGAAATCAATCAACGAATGGATGAGGTGCCCTTGCTCTCTTTGTGACTCACTTGATTATTTCACATACCAATGTCCTTCAATCATTGAATACATGCATTGTCAAATGACCCTTATTCAAAATCCTCCAACCACCTCACTTGATGTGATGCAGGTGATTCCCCCTATTCCTTCTCCAGATACTGATCACATCACCTCCCTTGAACTTGAGTCACTTCCCACCCCTCCATGGTTTATGGATAGTTTGTCTGAGGATTTTCCCCCAAATCCTCCCAATTCTCCGGTTCATTGTCCTCAGGAAATCTTACCCCCGACCACAATTTACAACCCACAATATCTAGAAATTTGGTTTATGACAAACACGCCATCGCACCACAGTTGTGATACCCCCTCTACGTCTTTACCACCCGAAGACAATCACACGGTGATAGTCACCAATGTTACTCCCCCGAATCCCCTATATTATCTCTTTTTTCACTGCAATGAAGATATCCTCGAGGAGATAACTACCCCTGATTTCCCATGGAATGCGCTCCATCATAGAGCGCTCTTTCTCTCACATGAAGCCTTTGACCCTCCTATCCAAGCCTCCATATGTGCAATTGAAACCAAGGATTTTATTCCATTGGGGAACATAGACTGGTTCAACAACCCTATCCTTGCCCCTGATGCTTTTGGAGAAGGCAACATGACCAACATTTCCCTTATTGTCAAAATTGATATTTCCATCAAACTAGGAATCATAGAGGAAATCAAGATGGGTGTCGCATTCTCCCCTAAATAACTCACAACTTACAAATCTCTCTTTCAGGAATACCGAGAAATTTTCTCCTAGACATACACAGAGATGCCTAGCCTCGATCCTTCTATCATTGAACATCGCATCGACACATGGCCTGATGTCACCCCAGTACGTCAAAAGAAATGACCACTTCACCCATCCAAATCTGCAACTATCAAAGCCAAAATTGAAAAACTATGCGCTGCAGGGTTCATATACCCCATCGCATACATGTCATGGGTCTCCAATCCCCTCCTTATCAACAAAAAACAGAGCACTATTCATGTCTACACCGACTTTCACGATCTTAATCATGCTTGTCCCAAAGAAAAATTCCCAACACCTTTCATTGACCAGATTATCGATGACTGTGCCATCCATGAGGCCTTGTCATTCATGGATGGGTTCTCTGACTACAATAAAATCCAAATCCATCCAGCTGATCAGTATAAAACTGCATTTACTACCCCATGGGGTACTTTTTCTTATTGTGTCATGCCCTTTGGACTAAAAAATGCTATTGCTATGTTCCAACAAGACATGAATTATTTTTTCCATGATCTCACTTGCATCATCCTCGCTTACTTAGATAACCTCACTTCTCGCTCCAAGAAATGATCTCAGCATCTAGATGACTTACGAGTCGTCTTTCAACAATGTCACCAGTACAATATCTGCTTGAACCCCCTCAAGTGAATTTTTTGTGTCATAGTCGGACGCCTCCTTGGGTTCATAGTCTCCCAACACATAATCATAGTGGACCCCCTCAAGGTCCAAGCTATCATAGAAATTCCACTACATAGGAATTTGCGCCAACTATAGAGCCAACAAGGAAAATAAAACTTTTTATGATGCTTTGTCCCAGACTACGCCACTCGCACACATGGTTTCCTCCACTTACTACATCATGATATACAATTTCGATGGGATGAACATGCCCAAACCACTTTTTATGATTTAAAAGAAGCGCTATCCAATTCCCCTTTGATTATTCCTCCTGACTATGATCACGACTACATCCTCTCCTTATCGACCTCAACCATCTCAGTAGCATAAGTTATCATCCAACTAGGATATGATATTTACTACATCAGTAAAAACCTTTCAGGACCATCCCTGAAGTACAATAATGAAGAGAAATTCACCCTCACAGTCGAAAAACTGCATCATTATATCCTTCTTCACACTACCAAAGTCACGGTAGATTCCAACCCCATGCAATACTTTCTTAGTCGATGAAAAATTAATGGTAAATTTTCTCGATGGATCATCATACTTCAGGAATACGACCTAGAGTTTTCAACTCCCAAAAGAAAGAAATAACTTGTTCTCGCCGAGATCATCATGATGTTTCCCTTAGACACTACAAGTTCACTTGTCAACATATATTTTCCCGATGAACACCTCTTCTACATCCCCTCGGATGACCCCTGGTATGGCGACCTTCTCTTCTACCTTTAGATAGAGAAGTTTGGATCTCATATCTCTCAAGATAATCATAGGTTCCTTCGCCATTAGGTCCCTCACTACCTCCTCATCGGTGATGTTTTCGATCAATGTGGGGTTGACACCATACTCTGCTGATGTTTCACCATCGACGAAGCCGATAGATTCTTGAACGATTTCCATAGTGGTGCCTGCAATGTCCACCTCTCAGGTATGTCCATCACCCAAAAAATCATTCAAGTCGGATACTTCTGGCCCACATTGTTTCAAGATTGCATCCATGTTGTCAAGCGATGCGACAAATGCCAGCTTTATGTAAGCAAAGCACGAGTGCCACCCGCTCTTCTACATCCAATCATCATTTCTAATCCCTTCTACAAATGGGGCATAGACTTCATGACTTGCAATCCTCCATATAGAAATGGACACAAGTACATCATCGTGGTAGTAGATTACATTACCAAATGGGTTGAATCCATGCCTACCTTCAACAACACTGCTGACACAACAACGCGTGTTTTATTCAACCACGTCATTACCCTCTTTGAAGTCCCACTACAATTGGTCTCCGATCACGGTAAATACTTTAACAATGATATATTTGTCAAACTCTCCTCAAGGTTAGGATTCTCCCATGAGTTTGCCTCCCCATACTACCCTCAGTCCAATGGATAGGTCGAGGTGGTCAACAAAGTCCTCAAAACCATGTTGCAACGCTCTACCAACAAACATATGACCAATTGGCATCATATGTTGTTTTCATCATTATGGGCTTATCACACAATAGTAAAAAATTCCACTGGTTTTACACCATTTCATCTTATCCATGGGATTGAAGCCACCCTCCCCATTGAGTGCGAAATTCCCACATTGTGCACCACCATCGAACTATTACCTGGTACTTCTCCAATGGAGCAACGCTTACTGAACTTAGAGTCGTTGGATGAAGATTGTCAGTCTTCATTATAGAACAATGAGGTAGATAAAAAATGGTCTAAAGCCACCTTTGAACACCATGTCAACCTTCACTCATTCAATGAAGAAGATATCATCCTAGCCTACGATATCGCTAATGATACTTTCAACCATGGGAAATTCGATTCATTATGGCATGGAACCTACATCGTCCAACACTACCTCACTAAAGTTGCATACATCCTTGCCTCTCCATAAGGATACCCTCTCAATGATCCCATCAATGGGTTGTACTTGAAGAATTTTTACACCTGAGCATAGTCATTCTACACTAGGATTTTTCTTTGTATACATTTGTAGAGTTTTTAGTCTTCTTTTTATACCTCTACTCCTCATGTTTGATCCACCATTTGTGTTATTGACAGATGTCTCCTCCATCGGCCTACCACATTGGTTACGATGACGGAGCTAGCCGCTGGACACATAATCACGCTTCGACCGCTTGGGCCCTCTACACCCCCTCACATGAATTGCTCCACTCTAGCGGCGTATGTTTGGGCTCGACAACCAACAACCAAGAAGAATATGCAGCCGTCATTGGCCTCCTTTCCAAGGCCAGTCACCACCACATTCTTCACCTTAGCATCTTATTAGATTCCCATATTGTCGTCCTGTAGCTCAATAATGTATACCGTGTCTGCGATCCTTGCCTCTTTCACAAATACTTGCAAGTTAGACTTTTATCTCGCAATTTTGAGTCAATTACATTTACACATATTCCACAAAATTTTAATAACATAGTAGATAACATGGCTAACCTAGTGTTAGATTGGCATTTATAACATCAAGTCATCATCACACATACATAAACCATCAAAATTATGTCACATCATATAGATTAGACATCATAAAAACATAACAAAATATCATCACATGTAAACATCACATAGATCCCAAACATGTATATCCATATATATATATATATATATATATATATATATATATATATATATAACGATCAATGTTTCATCAATGTCTACAAAATAGTACAACATGTACATCGCTCGTAGGCAAGTGATCCCCCCTCACCCCTATAGGTAGAAAATGGGTGTCACACTACCCTATACAAAATGGGCTCGCAGGCCTATATAAATACAAAAATATACAACACAACACTCAAGGTGCCCCTACAACACTACCACCCGGTCCTCTATCTGTAGGAGGTGTCCCACCATCTAAGGGTCCTCCAGGTCCGGGGGGGTAGTCGCCCAGTCATCACTACCCCCGCTATAGCTTCTCTATGGATTAGAGTCCGCTACTCTATAGGGCCACCCACATACTTCTCCAAGACTCTCTCATCGTAGATATGGGACCACATGTCCTCAGGCACACCCTACAGTACCACCTCCAACTAGCGTCGAAAATCCTCTAAATACCCGCCAGCCTCCACTTGAGGCGCATGAGATGACCCTGCACCTGGATCATCAAATATGCACCTCCTGTCGACTCTCACCTCATCTATTTTCCTCACACCATCCTCATCCCTCCAACATCGATCTCCCACCCGGGGCTCTACCTGCGACGGTCTCACTGGCCCCTGATGAGCTGAATCTCCAGCCAACTCTGCCTTTCGGCCTCATGACCCCACATCTGCAAAAACACAAAAAAAGATAGAATCAACATCCATACATATAAAATTATTCTACACTATCAAAATCACAACACATAAGTACACCAACATACCTCTATGGTCCAAATCCTCTCCAGGAGGCAACACCATATTTGGATCATGCCGGAAGTCCATCCCACCATATGGGAACTACAGTATAATCTATGGCATATGGCTCCACACACGCACCAATGTGGCCGCAAAGTAGTGGCCACCCTCTCCCCTTCATGACGCATGAAAATTGATTCCCATCACATCAGTCATGGCTCCCATGCCCTAGCAACCGGTAACAACACTCTAGGGTGCAACATGGGAACCCTCTCCAAAAACCACGCCACGAAGATCAATCCAAAGGAAAACTCACTAGATTCAGTGGTCTGACATCGGTGAAGATGACCCATCATCTTGGCATGAAGCATCAAGCCCTAGGCGAAAAAATCGCCATCCAACACTCTCTGCATAATCCTTAGCTGACCACCATTGATCTTCTGAGTCACTAAGGATATGTAGATCCTCACAATCATCACTGCGATGCATTGATGCAAGATCTCATCCATCGCCTCGATGAAGATGACCAAACCTGACATAATGTTCGGCCTCGAACAAAAAATATGTGCCAAGTCTACCAAGTGTACATCCCCTAGAAACTGGGGATCAATAGGTAGGACCATCCCCCGAAAAGGGAGCCCCGTCAAGAAATATACATCCTCCATAGCCGAGAATGTCAACAGCTTCCCTCACACAATGAAGCACTACAACTTAGTGCTCCACATCGAAATCATATACCGAAGCAGGTACTCCTGCGACCATATCAGTGGGTAGTCGAAGAACTTGAGTAGCCCATAGGCTGCCAAGATTCTCCAAATGCCTGACTCCTTTCTCACTGCCTCCCTGAGGCACTCCCACTCCCAATCTCTCTAGTGGATTGACATGATGAAATGATCACCTACATCCACACAGAAAACACTTGATCAACAATCCTCATTCATTACCAAAATCTTCAAAAACTACAAGTTTGTTAAAACCCCCCAGCTTTGCCTCAAGTGCATGACTGTCACCCCCACAGGCACGCACATATGCGCACCTATTCTTCGCACAGCTATGCATCCATGCACAACTGTCGAAAAAATAGAGGTGCATTAATGCACATATGTCACACCCACATGTGTGCATTCATGCACACATGTTCTCTATACAACTATGCACTAATGTGCAACTGTTTGAGAAACAACTGTGCACAATGCGCAACTGTAATTCAGACATGTGCACATCACATGCGCACCTATTTTTCCCACCCACGCACCCCCATGCACGGATTTATTAAGTAAAACCACACATCATGCATGAGAGAGGGAATTTACCGGTGCATCTCATCACAAGTATCCTTCCTTCTCCCATGCACCAGTGGGCCCATCCCTACAAAACTCCCTAGTACGACCATCCGTACTACCCTACCCAATAAGTAGAACCTATCTACTATGCAAGAGGATGAGACCACTAACCTGGCTGTCAAAATTCCTGGATCAGTCGGCTCGAACTTCCTTAATCTCCAAATCTCCTCTAAAACCTCTTGTCAACTCACTATGGCAGCAGGTACAAATGAGGTGGCATTGTGGCCCCCACAACTATATATAATCCCCTTTTCCAAACTTCCACACTAAGTTACAGGAGCTCCGAGTCTCTATTTTCCGATCCATATTCAGCCATGGGATCAGGATCCTACCGCCTACACAGTCACATTCCCCGGGTCACCATCCGCACTCGGCCCCGGGGGAGCATTTTTCTCACATCACGTCCAAGTATGCATGATCATGTTCAAAATGATCAAATAACTATTATATGTTCTTTATCTTTAGATATTGTTCACGTTGGGTATTCAGTTTTAATGTGTGCAAGTACTTGGTCATCACAAATCAGCACAACCCATTTAGGTATATGATCGACACTGGCATGTAATCATTCCCTCTGAATACCAATTGCATCTCCTAGTCACACCCTCAAAAATTCACCTTTAGGATCCTCACATCTGGCTCTGTAGTACTGTCACCTCCACTACATTTCGATACTGTCACTCGGTAGAACTCTCCCCCACATGGGTTGTCCCATTCATAGTCCCCCTTGGCACTTTGGCACTCATGTTGCGTTTACCCCCTAGGGATGGGAGTCCCAATAGTCTTACGCATTTATGAGAATTAGCCACATACTCCTTCTCATCATTTTTCTAGCTTTCCCAATGGACTCCCAAGTTATCTCATCATGGTTCTATTTTGACTGCACCTTGGTAGTATCATTAACCCTCCATTTAATCTATAATCAGTTTTCCCATCTGTAGATTTCCATCCATTCATTTACCTCATATAGAAAGCCACCCATGGGCCCCCCATCCTCCACCAGTCCTCCACGCAACTTGCGCCCTCACATGCCAAGCCATCTTTCACTGGGGCACTCATTTCTGTATCTTTACACTCATCCCAAATTATTCTTTATTCATGTGGTAATTGTAAAAATCCTTTGTTTCCAACATTTACTTAGCTTTTCATTGTCACCCTTGATGACCTTCTTTTTATGGAAAAGAAACCCATGTCTCCCTTGGTTGGGGCATTCACTATCCTATTCTCATGTTGACATCATCCATAAACCCCAAGTATCCTACAATCCATGTACCCTTGATCTTTGAGTTTTCCCACTTTGTCATGCCTCTGGCACAATTTAACCCCATTTCTAGTTGTCCCGATGACACTAGATACAGTTTCACGATTGCTTCCAATCATCCTTCAAACATACCCCCAACCAAGGGAAGTCTTGAGTCTGACCGCATATTGACTTCATTCATGTTCCTTATCAGTTCCTGATCTTATCTAGTGGATTTCATGAATCCATTTTTCTTCTTGGAGTGCGTCTCCCTTTCTGTCGACATCAACATAGTTTTCAGAAGGGTGACAATATCTTGACTCTCATTAAATTTACAATGAGGAGTCTTAGATGGCACAAAGAGAACCATCATTTCTCTCTGCTGCTGTTGACCCCCATAACATTCAAATTCAACACAATCTCATGTTACGGTGGGTCTTACTATGTGACTATTGCAGTTGTTTTATACTAGCCGAAGATCTCTGAATTTGTTAGGCCATCAATGCCTATGAGTCATTGACACTTCTTATAGGTGTCATTGCCTCTTTTTAGAGTATGTTCACCATCAAAATTTCCATCTTCCATGATCAAAACACCCTGAAGGGCATTGCAGTTATCTACATCATCATACAACTTCAATTATTTTTGAGCTACATGACACAAGCATGGGGCATGCCCTCCTTGTTTGTATACAAATTTTATTTTCTCCACCTAGAGAAAGGTTAGGTTCCCACAGTTTCTCCCCTCTCCTTCCAATGGATCACTCTTGAATTTCCTATCAACACTCTTCATTACAATGGTACTCTTAGTAGAAGAAACATTGATGTATTTTGGCTATATGTATGCTCCTATCCTCACACATCAGGGGGCATCTGTTATCACTGAAATTTCATCCACAACATCGCATGCAAATGTTTACAGGAATACAACATATCCAACCACCTATTAGTTCACCTACAACACCAAAAATTCATTTCCAAGAGGCAAAAACTATACAACTAGTCAAAAAATTGACATGCTCTAAAACACTAAAGGAAGCGTGTGCATAGTGCATGGGACAAAGAATCCCGTAGAGCGCACAATGTGCCATATGCATGATTGTGTATGCGAAAATTTGCACACTCCTGTAAATGACACATTTATGGTTCTTGTCGACCCCTCACCCACTTTTGGACTAGCTCCCAACTTGATTTGACCCTCAAATCTGAGCTGAATCTGAATGGGGAGCTAGTCAAAGACCTAAGGGTGCCCTAAAGGGCCCCTTGTCCACACTAAGAACCAATTGGATATTTACTCAAAGACATGCTATAAAAGGAGGCCATGGGTGCTCTAAGAATTTAAGAATATCATAGTATTGTTATGCTGCCTCTATTCTCCTTCAAGAAACCTCTTTTCTTCTTGGAGTATTCTAGCATCATTTCAATAAGATATTAACCTCACCTCTTGAGGGAATAATCTTGGATTTATTCACCATTTTCTTTCTAGTTTATCATTGTAATAAGAGCTCTCACATATGGGAATCAAGAGCCCTCCCAAGGAGGAAGAGGGGATCCATAAGTCCTCCTTTCTCTACGGTGTTTTCCCACTAATATAGTTATCCATTGGTGGCATGATTATTGGTCATTTGGTTGATTGATATTGGTTCAAGGTTTCTTATGCATTTTAGTTTCATTTCCTTAGTTATTTTCCTATTTGTTTCTAGATTAGTTGTTTGTTTATTTCATGTGTTTGGATTGATTAATTCATACACTAACCTATGTCCTGTCTAGCATGCCCAAATAGACTTGTAAGTGCCCTTCTTTTTCTCATTCAAGTGGTGAAAAGGACACAACAAGATTCATTGAACACAAATATTTGAGTGGAGGAAGAGGGAATCTTGACACCCAACCAACCTAAGTAAGGATTGGGGGTTTTAGGGACCTAACCTCCCTAACCCGTCAAGTGGGTAGAATAATATATTTCCATGTAATAAAGGTCAATATTAATAAGGATGAATAAGTCAAATGTAAGAAGACCTAATAGAACCTTCCACTTCTAGAAGGATATTCCTCTAGATTGTTCTTTTGTATAGATAGATTTAACATAAATAGGAGTAGAGGGTGTGAGAATTTTTGTCTTGAATAATTATTGTAATAGAGATCTGATCTACTAGAGGTTGCACCCTCGAAGAGGCAAGTGAAGATTGTTTTCTATCAATAAAGGTATAATTCTAGAATTGTGGTTCCATATAATTTATTGTTCTGCTATTATCTCTCCAATATTTCCTTATTTTGTTGCTATCTCAATGTTATTCTCTTCATTATTTCTCTTTTATACTAATATAATAGACCTGGTACCTTACAAGTGGTATCAGATCACTTTCCTCGACAAAATATTGTGGGTTAATTTTTTCCAGGGTAGAGACGTATTCTGTCATCTTAAAGCTACAAAGATCTATCATTATGCGCATAAACCCATGGCCAGGAACTGATACACATAGGAAATATAAGTGGTACTTAAGCGCACATGTTTTGTCCACCCTTGTAACCCATGTTGGTACCCCTTCAAGTGGTAGCGCATCAGAAAACACCTATATACAGATCGACTTAGATCTTCTGAATCCCTCTATAGATAAACTGATTGGCCACCTAATTGCCATAGTTCCACTGAGAACAACACTCGGGAAGATACTCTCTAGCACATGGGTAGTCGAGTAGTAAAACTAAGTGAACGATCTAGCCTCCTTAGTTGGTGCCCTAAGATATTGGGCTGAGTACTATTGTTGGACCCCGCACGTATATCAGAGATCTATAACAAAAAGAAAAACTTTGTCTGTAGAACCCTTGAATACCGTAACCCTTGGGAAGGAAACATAAATAGGACAAACAAGACCTATTGCCACGCAATCGTGCCTCCGACATTATGGTTGCAAAATTACTACATATTTCTTCCTGTTAAGAATTTGGGCATTTCAACACTGCAATATTCTTCAACTCGGAGTATAACTCCATAGGAGTAAAAAAAAAGTATAGTGGTACCACCAACACACTTATTTGGGACCTATCCCTTTGGATTCCTCTTTTCTCCCTGATCGCAGTTGTACCTTTCATTTTTAATCCTTTTTTTTTTTCAGTGGACCCGACCCCTTCCCATCTTCCCTATTTTCTTGCATATCCCATTACATTCCCCTTCTCTCCCTGATCGTCATGGTACCTATCACTTATAAGTCCTTTTCTGTGGTCCCACCCACCCATTTTCCCTTACCTGCACTCCCCCTCTCCAAATGCCCAACACTCACAACCAAGACCTGTAATCTTCCATCAATCAAGCCAAGGAATCCATCCAACAAGTGACATCTGAGATTGTCTCTACCAATTTCTTCCTTGCACAATTTGAGACCCAAGTTCAACACCAATTTGACACCATGGATGCCAAATTCATGAATCAATTTAACACCCTCTAGTCTGCTGTCAACCAGTTGTTTAACCACATTCTGAGTCCTTCCTCCTCAGACCAACCAAATGCTGTTGATTCCTCTCATTCTCTGCATTTTCAATCAAACTACTTTCATTGTGAACCCCATCTTCCCCATATTGAGGTCAATAAATTTGATGGCTCCGATCCCATGGGTTGGGTCACTCAAATGGAGCATTATTTTTCTATGAATGGTATTACTAATGAGTTGGAAAAACTTCACTATGATATCCTCTATATAGATCTTGAATGATGGAAATGGTGGGAATGGCATAAAAATTCACGTAATGGGTATATTTCATGGACCTGGTTTTTTGCAGAGCTTTATGTCCACTTTGAAATTGATACCCACTATCTTGGTCATTTCACCAAGTTGAAACAGTGAGGCACAATGGAATACTTTATAACTTCTTTTGAGAATTTGGCCTTTCACACCGAGGGCATGTCTGTTGCGTTATTCTACGAATGATTTATCAGTGGCCTAAAGGATGAAATCAAATCCCAGGTTCTCATGGCCTGCCCTCAGACTTGGTTGGAAGATACTAAACATGCCAAAGAGGCCCAGCAAGTTGTTTTTTCCCAGAAAAAAACCCCCCGCCCTCGACCCACTAATCCTAACCCCCCTGACACTCCCCTCAAGGTCCAGAAATCAACTAGGGATGAAATAGATGAACGCCAACTGAAGGGTATTTTCTATAATTGTGATGAAAACTATTTTCTGGGGCACAAGTGTAAGGAACAAAATTTTTTTATGGCCATTTCCAAAGATGCTCCTAAAGAAGATGTGACAATTACCCTTGTTGAAGGGCCTTCCCTTCCTGATGCTACCCATGAGCCCACTAACCTACATGAAGTTGACCCACTCATTTCCTTGCATGACCTCAATGGATTCTCTGGTCCACAAATCCTCAAGATCATTGGCTATATTAAGCATGGGACGGTCATCATCCTTGTTGATAGTGGTAGCACTCAAAATTTTGTTCATTGTCGCATTGCCTAGGAAACTAATTTATATATTTGTGCTATCAATAATTTTCAAATCATTTTAGCCAATGGTGGGTCCATGAAATGTGGTGGGCATTGTGAAAATGTACGTCTTCAAATTGGAAATTACCACCTGAAATATCATATTTTTTCCATTGACATGGGTGGTTGTGACATTGTGCTAGGTGTTTAATGGTTACGCACTTTGGGTCCCATTTTTATGGATTTTAAGGAATTAACCATGCGATTCCAATAGGAGGGATAAAGATATCGATTCGAAGGTCTCACAACTAGTTCTCTTGAGATCATCAGTTTCCATTGCATGGAAAATATCATCAAGAAAAGCCACTCCGGTATTATTTCTCAACTCCATTCCATTCAAGTGGTTGAGACACCCTCTATGCATCTTGACCTCCAAGTTATCCTCTCCAAACATCAATATGTTTTTTCCACTCCTCAAGGATTTCCACCTTCTCGTGGTGTTCATGATCATTCCATCCCCCTTGTTCCTGGTAGTCTTCCTCCCAATGTTCACCCTTATTGTCATCCCTTTTCCCAAAAGAACGAAATTGAGAAAATAATGCAAGAATTGCTCCAAGCAGGTGTTATTCTCCCCAGTACCAGCCCTTATTCTTCTCCTGTGGTCATGGTAATCAAGAAATAAGGTACTTGGCACATGTTTCCTAACTTTCGTGCCCTCAATAAACTCACCATCAAGGACAATTTTC
The DNA here is from genome assembly GCA_032191745.1 of Picea mariana. Taxonomy (NCBI): domain Eukaryota; kingdom Viridiplantae; phylum Streptophyta; class Pinopsida; order Pinales; family Pinaceae; genus Picea; species Picea mariana. Next base: position 39,259 of record JASDQU010243172.1, read on the forward strand.
CCATTCTTGTCATTGATGATCCCTTGGATGAGCTGAGTGGTGCTCAGTACTTCACTAAACTTGATCTTCATTCTGGCTACCACTAGATACTTATGCAAGACGCTGACATGACACTAACATGCCTTTCAAACTCATGAGGGTCACTATGCATTTTTGGTCATGCCCTTTGGCTTGTGTAATGCCCCCTCCACCTTCAAAATCCCGATGAATCATGTCTTCTGTCCTTTTCTCCATCATTTTGTCTTAGTTTTCTTTGATGATATTCTCATATATAGTAAAACTTTGCAATCCCATCTTTCCCATGTCGATCAAGTTCTCCATCTACTCTCTCAGCACCAAATTTTCCTCAAACACTCTAAATGTGCCTTTGGTGCCTCAAAAGTCGAGTATTTGGGTCATATTATTGGAAAGACTGGTGTCCGGGTGGATCCTAAGAATATTTAAGCAATGCAGGATTGGCCTTGCCCAAACACTATTAAAATCTTGCATGGTTTTCTGGGTTTAACAAGCTATTATCACAAGTTTGTTCAGAATTATGGAAATATTACGATGCCTCTCACTGCTCTCCTTAAAAAGAATTCTTTCACTTGGACTCCCGTAGTTGATCAAGCCTTTCAAGCCTTGAAGGAGGCTATGTGCACTACTTCGAAATTGGCCCTTCTTGATTTCACAAATACCTTTGTCCTAGAATGTGATTCCTCCAGGAGAGGAATTGGAGTAGTCCTTATGCAAGAGGCAAGACCTTTGGCATTTACCAACAAACAATTGTCAGAACACCATTTGGGCCAATCAATCTATGAAATGTAAATGTTGTTTATTCTTCATGCCATGGATATCTAGTGACTTTATCTCTTGGGGAAATCCTTCCAAATTAAGACAAATCATCAAAGCCTCAAGTATTTTCTGGAGCAATGACCTTCCTCCCCGGAGAAACAAAAATGGGTGCCTAATATCTTTGGATATTATTATGAGATCATTTACAAGAAAGACAAAGAAAATGTGGTTGTTGATGCTCTTTCACAAAAATATGAAGATGAAGGGTCCCTTTTCTCCCTCTCCTTCATTTTACCATATTTCCTTCAAGCTGTTCACCAACAATGGCTAGAAGATCATAAGATTTCGCATCTGATCCAACAATTGCAAGACAACTCTCCAGTTTCACCAGGGTACTCTTGGCACAATGATGAGATTTGTTACAAAGGCTGTTTGTATTTAAGTAAATAGTCACAACTTAAATCCATAGTGCTTTCTAAGCTCCATGCTACACCCACAATTGGGAACTTAGGGTTTACCAAAACCTATGACTGGATCAAACGTTCTTTTTTTATGGGATGGTATGAAAAAGGACAATCACAATTTTGTGGTAGAATGTGATGTTTGTCAACACAACAAGGGAAAGACAATCAAATCGCATGGCACACTAAAACTGCTTCCAATTCCACCCGCTATTTGGAGGGACATATCTATGGATTTTATTGTGGGATTACCTAAATCAGGCAATAATTCAGTCATCATGGTGGTCATTGATCATCTTTCCAAGTATGCTCATTTATGTTCTCTTCAACAGTCATTTACCGCATCCATTGTGGCTCAAATTTTCATGGATCATGTCTTCAAGGTTCATGGCACACCTCATTGTATTGTTTATGATCGAGAACCCACTTTCACCAACAATTTTTGGCAAGAACGTTTCAGGCTACAAGGCACCCAATTGCATCTCAAAATCACCTATCATCCCCAAAATAATGGTCAAACTAAAGTTGTCAACAAGTTTTTGGAGACATATTTGAGGTGTTTTGCCTTTGAAAGGAAAAATCAATGGGCTCAATGGTTACCATTAGCTGAATGGTGGTGCAACACTTATTACCATACAACTACTCACATGACTCCTTTTGAAGCGGTATATGGACAAAATCTAGCTTCCATTATCTCCTACATGCCAAGTGTCTTGAAGGTCCAGGCGATTGACTAAACACTTACAAATCAAGAGGTTATTCTCAGTAACCTCAAAGAGAATTTGGTCATGGCTGAGAATCGCATGAAGCAAAAAGTAGATCAAGGTCACTCATAATGTCTATTTGTTGAAGGATACCAAGTATTTCTTTGACTGAAACCTTATAAGAAAACTTCACTCAAGGTTGAATAATGTTAGAAACCAACACCCAAATTTTATGGTCCTTATACATTTCTCAAGCATGTGGGACAGGTGGCCTATCAGTTAGCTTTGATCAGTCCTTCTAGGCTCCATCCTATTTTTCATGTCTCCTTCTTAAAGAAGTTGATTGGAACTAAGTGCCAAACTCAAACCAACCTTCCTAAGTTGGATGAAGAAGGATCCATATAGTTGCAGCCATGCGCAGTTTTGGACCAGTGTGAGATTCGTCTTCGTTAGTGTACCATCAAGGAAGTGTTAGTCTAGTGGAAAGATACAACTCCAGCAGATGCCACCTAGGAGCCAACTACCATTATGCAACAATTTCCTCATCTCGAGCCTTGAGGACAAGGCTGATTTTAAGGGGGAGGGCATGTTAGGGACCTAACCTACCTAACCCCTGAAGTGGGTAGAATAATATATTTCCATGTAATAAAGGTAAATATTAATAAGGCCTAGCAATAAGGAGGAATAAGTCAAATGTAAGAAGACCTAATAGAAGCTTCCGCTTCTAGAAGGATCTTCCTCTAGATTGTTCTTTTGTATAGATAGATTTAGTATAAATAGGAGAATAAGGTATGATAAGTTTTGTCTTGAATAATTATTGTAATAGAGCTATGCTTTGGTGGAGGTTTCCCCCTTGAAGAGGAAAGTGAACATTGTTTCCTATCAATAAAGGTATATCTGGTGTTGTAGCTCCATATAATTTGTTGTTCCACTATTATCTCTGCAATATTTTCGTATTCTGTTGCTATCTTGGTGTTATTCTCTGCATTATTTCTCTTTTATGATAATATAATAGACACAGTACATTATAGGGGGGCCGAGTGTGTTAAAGGGTATCCCTATCTACCAATGATAGATATGTGAATAAATATATTTAGTGAATTAATATCATGCAAGCTTATGGTTTACTTCAATGAATCCACAACATGCATGGAAAATGTAAAGTACAAGGATTCTAACAAGTGATTAGATGCCTTAAGATAACAATCCAAGATAAATAACATAAACCACAAAGTATCCACTTAAGAGAAAATATTTAGGAGCTAGTGGATGTGTGTGCCAAATCTGATATAAGATAAACAATAAAGACAACTTCATATTTGCATTTAGATGATTATAATTCCAATAAATTAAACTTAGAAGAGGCTACTTGCAATACGTCACTTTAAACTACTTTAAATCATAATGAATGAAATCATATAGAATAAATTGATGGTGTATTGTGTTCTTTAAGTGATAATTAATCATATGTTGAAATATGGACAAACTTAAGGATGTCTCATGCTTACAAATATGTTTTAATGATGAATAAATGCTTAATTCTAGATTTAAAGTGAATAAAGAACCATCCAAGAGGGATATTTTCCACTTATATACAAGACATCTTGGATGATTTAGCTAGGTATTGAGATATGCAACAAATACCAAATATGTTAGAATAAATCTCACAATAGTATATCCATCTAATAAATGAGAACTTGGAAGACAAGAGTGAATTCCCATTTAGGTTGTTTAACGTTAGCACTAGAATTCACCCAAACAATCTCCAAATGAATGATACGCAATTAAAAGAAATTTGGAGATGAATTTCACGACTATAAATGTAAGATAAAATTCTAGCAATACTCTAGTTATTAATGAAATAGAGGCTAGGTATAAATGTAAATGAACTTTTGAGCATAAAACATAGTCCTAGGGCTTCCTAAAATCTGATTTTTATTTATGTTATGCAATTTCCATATTTGAGAAAGCCTTAAAATCAACCCAAAACAATATAATTAAATCCTTTAAGACAATATTATAGGGCTGATTTTCCTCTTTAGGGTTTAGAAATAATAAATGAAGGACAAACCCCTAATAAACTTGTCTAGGAAATAAGATAAACAATGAACTTTGCACTAGACTAGGAAGGAAATCCAAATTATGATTTTTCTTTGATTTTCCATTAGATTGTTTTCTAAAAAATAAAATAAAAGTTTTTGGATTTTGGGGTTTTTGGTTGGTTGTTGGGAGAAGACAAGCACCTTATTCCAACTAGGGATTATGGGGTCAAGAAGTATGCCCCTCTTAAAATTGGCCTACCATATATTAATGGATTAGGGATAATAGACTAGAACCTTAGGGGTAAATTAGTGTCCTATCTGATCAGTATAAAGTATGTAGACCAATTCCCTACAAGAAGGGTTTCCCAAAGGAATCACCTTTTCCAAAAAGATAAACTATAGCTCGATACAAATACTAAATACCATTTATAGGGATCTAAAGGAAAAACAAAGAAAGGAATTGAGAAAATACCAAACTAACAAAGGAACAAAGAAAGGATTTACCCTAGGACATCTTACCTCCAAGTGGTATGCTTACCCTTCAAATGGATTGATATTGAAAGCTTGTAGTAGTCTTGAGAAAACACAAAAAATATTTAATATACCAAAATAAACCAAGAGAGAAGAGCTCCAAGAATTGACAACAATGCCTCAATATGTAGATATTCAACAAAATTGTAATCTCAAAAAGGTATCCAACAACGACAACAAATTGGAATGATAGGAGGAGCCTCTATTTATAGAGGAAGATTCATCATCCTTGTCATTCATTATTATTTCCTATCTCCTTAGATATATCCTAGGAGAAATACAAATTGACTTGTCTTCCAATTAACTAAAAGAGACCAAGTAAAAATACAATAAAGACTTGCCACATGTACAATAATTCCTCCAAGAGAGGAGGTCATCCAACAAATGAGGATGAAATAGGGTCCAAAAGGCTCAACGTCTCTCCCAAAAGCAATGGGATACCCTCAAAATATGTCAAGTTTCTCATTGAATGAATAAATTTCCCAAAATATGCCAACATCTATCCTCAATGAGTGGAATGGTCATACGTGTGGGGTAAATGAGGTCCGAAAGAGGGAGTGGATCCTCCAAATAGGATACAAAAACTACATGGGACGTCTCAAAGGTGAAATAAAATCCTCAAAACATGCTATCAATGTCCAAAATAATGAAAGGACTCTCCTCAAGTCATGATGTGTCCACATTTGCTAAACAAGTCACCAAACGACTAATAGAATTGTCCTCCAAAGAAGTCGACCCTCAAATCAAGTACCAAATTCCTCCAAATGAGAGACCGATGAGAGTGCTCAAGGATTTAGGACGTGGCATGTCATGAGAAGACTAATGAATGTAGAAATAACCCAAAAGTGCCTTGGATGATGTGATTTGTGACTAGGGATCCATAAACTGCCTCAAGATCTATGAAACTACCTCATAAATTGTGTCTCTGCATAAACAATAGAGTCATATCTAAAAGTCCATGGCCACAGTGTGACAAATACATAAAGGATATTCATGCTTAGGCATAAGATAAGTTCTCTCCCATAGGTATGACAACCCTTACAACATGAGAAACAATTTTTCATTGAGTGAAATGAAAAAAATCCTATAGGTTCTCTAAGTCATGTGTCCTTGTAGACCCATCCCAAGACCCTCATGTACCTACCCTGGCTAGAAATAACCTCCAAGAGATAGTCAACCAAGCCATAATAGAAAGGACTATCCTTAAATGAGGACTAAGAAGATGATCCACGACCAACCACAAAGGGTCTAGAGCTACCACCTAGGTAAAAAAACACTTTTACATAGATCATCTAAGCATGGTCCAATACAATACATAAGTAAAAGAAGGTCAAAATTTTGGCTAATCAATGATACTATAGTACAAAGCATTGTGGTGGCACATATTTTCATGGTAATATAAGCTCTAACATCATCATGATAGGAACACAATCTTCTCATATGATCTAAGGTCACATTGGGTGAAAAAATATGAGTTGCACTGAAGTGAATCTAAGGTGTAACATCTAGCTCCAACTCAGGGACATGTGCTTATCTCTAGAGCACATGAGAACTATATGATTTACAAAAGATCTATTAACCTGAAACACTCTCACCAGATGGATGTCAAATACAAGGGAGGGAAGAATACATAAGTGTCTTTCCCCTTCCCTAAGATATAAATAAATCCATGTTTAAATGAAATGGAACTAATGACAAGTTAGTAGAATCATATCTCAAAGAAAATATATAACATGTTAGCGTAATATTACTTTATTCTAAAACAAAAAGGAAACACATAAATCAATAAAGTAAATGAAAGACACAAGTAAATCAATGCTAAGAAAATTACTATTTTATAAGGATGCCCTATGGCATTAGATATTATCTTCATAGAACATTTTCAGAATTTTCCTATTCACAGAAAAGGGCAGTATTTCACCATGTACATGACTAATATAGAAATAATTATTACTTTTGGTATCTTCCATTTTATAAGGTCCCAACCAAAGGATTTCAAACTTACCATGTTTTCTTTCCTTTTGAATCCTTTTATTACACACGAGAACAAGATCAACCTTTTAGAAGTACCTCATGGGAGCCTTCTTGTCAAACTTTATATTGACCTTATCTTGATTATTTGCTAGATTGTCAAAGGAGTGTCTTCGATTCTTGTCAAGCTTGATCAATTGGTTGATTATGTTTTGAATTGCATCTTGTTGAGATTAAAATTGTTGGAATATCTCGTAGGTCAAGATCTTCAAGTGATTTGACATAGTTACTTCCATCCCATAGAGTAGCTCAAATGAGATATTTCCAGTGGGATCTTTCTTGGTTATTCTATCAACCCATAGATCATACTTGATATTAATATCCCAATTTTTCATTTTATCCCCCATCATCATAAAATTCTTATTAATTGATTCCGCAAGACCATTTCCTTGAGGGGGATAATTAGAGGAGTGGGATAGGGCAATGCCACAATTAAAACAAAATGTTGACAAATACGAATAATTAAAATATTTGGCATTGTTGGAAATAATATTTTTTGTCACTCTAGAACAAGTGAGAAGCTCATGACCATGTTTTCCTAGAAATTTTCCAAGTTGTGATATAACCAAATAAATAAGTCTTGATATCCCTTGATCAAAATTTTGGTATTAGTTGTTCCTTTACCAATATTCACAATCTTAGGGCCATCAAGGGATCCAATGTTAATTTCCATATAATCATTGGGCTTGATCACTTATTTTTTTCCCTTATACATTTCATGCCTATCAAAAATCTTATCTAAAGGAAAAAGGCCAACGAGAATCTTATTATCTCTCAATTGATCTTGATGTTCTACTCTTTCCTTTCTCTAATCAATTTCATTTTCAGCAAAATATTGAAGGTTGTTCATGAATCTTATGATTTGAGGATCATTATCAAAGAAGTGCTAATGCTCCAATTTTTTTGGAATGGATGGTCTAAATATAATCTATAACTTTCCTCCTTCCAACAAATCCTGGCAAGGTTGGAGAGTTGAAGAATAAATATCTAAAGAATAATCTTTTTCATTAAACATTCGGGGCTCCTCTTCTAAGGATAATGCATAAAAAAAATCCATGGTATCCCACACAAAATTCCTATATCTTTTTATTGGTCATTTTTTCATGCAAACTTATTATTTACTTGTAATATTACTAGATTATAGTCACCTTGGATTTAAAATTTTTTATTTCCCATATCCTTAGTCATATTTAATCCAAGTAAGATAACTTCATATTCTTATACATTATTTGTTGCTTAAAATTCTAGGAGGAAGGCATAACATGAAGTGTCACCTTAAGGGTATGTGAAAATGACTCTTGCACGAGTCCCCAATCTAGAATTATCTCCATCAAAGTTCATATTCCAAGCAATGTTGACATATTCTCAGGGATCTACTTCAGTTTCTAACATAATGTAGGATCCCAGGTCTTCCTCATAGAAAACCAATTCATTAATAGTATCTTGGGGGTCTTCTACACAATACCTCCTCATTTTCTCATGGTGCAAAGTTACAATTTTGTCTTCACAAGTAGGGATGATAGAATAATATAGGTCCATTTGGAAACTACATCCTAGGTTGGAAGCCCACTTATGAGATAAAAGCAATCCCAATGCATCCAAAACATCTATAAAAACTACATTTATAAACAAAGATATGTCCAAGTAAATTTCCAATTTGATGTGAAGTTTTTTGATTAAACCACACATTTTAACTTCTATGGAGTCCATTAGACATATATTTTTGTAAGGTTTTGTAGTTTTCAAACCCAACTGGTTCACGACCTTTGGTGACTTGCATTAATTTTTCCTTCTTGATTCATGGATTGGAGAACAACATGGAAATATTCATTATCATCCACCACTTGGTTTGGTTGATCCATCTTTTCAATCCCAAGAGATTCCTTTATCTTTATTTCCATGGAATGAATATTTTCTAATATAAGGATGGGTATGTTAGCATTACATATCTATATTTCTACATCCAATTTTAGCTCAAAAATATTACTCGTTGAAGAAAATTTTGAGGCCCCTTTACACTTGGTCCCATAGGTTGAGTATCTTTCTTAGGAAATTTTACACGACCTTGTTGATCTCCTTGAGGAGGGTTTCCTTTTATTCTTGGTAGGTCAAACCTTTATACCTATTAAGCCACATCTTTTGGATTTATTCTTGGGATGACCTTTCACCAAATATTATATTCACTATTTCTACATCCGTGGACTTATCCTTAACTTGTTGAATGTTTTCTTGGGACAAGGGGTATATATTCCTCCCATAAAATATTTTCTTGCAAGAATACAAATAATTTTCATCATCTTGAGCACTTGCTTTCACCATCTCTAGATACCTTGCACATGTATTCTCCTCATGTAACTCTCTACAAGCTTGAAATAAGGAGTAAGCTCATGATTAATCATGTTGGTTGGTCCAAATGTTGCTATAGGTATTTGTCTTAGAGGAGGGCCCCAATACCCATTCCTAGGGTGAGACCTATTTTTTTGTTGATTCTTTCCATTTTCACAATCCTATTCTATAACACATTAGTTGTTTGTGAGAAATTCATCTCTAATCTCTTCATTCCTTTCAAGATAGCGGCTAATGGAGCTGGGGCTAGCTCAACAATATGAATGGTTCTTGGCTTAGGATCGACCCTAGCTATAGCATGGGTAAGGATATTTGGATTCCCCACTAAAACCCAATTATCGTCTATGCTCTTATCTTTTCTTTTAGCATCCATTAGATTAGCTAGCTTAGCTTCATTTAGAAATAAGTTGAATTGGTCTTGGAAAAAAGTCAAATAGTACAACAAGATAGTGGCTAGGGTAAGCTGATGGCTTTGAGGGGTATCTTGGATTATTTTATCAAATTAGGGGAAATTTGAGGTAAAAAATGGGCCTCATAAGGAAAATAATAAATTAATAGTTAAAATAATAAAATAAGAGTTATTAATTTTCAAAGGGAAAGAAAGAAAACTATTTTTTTAATCATATTTTTGACTTAGCTCCTTATAGGTCTACTCAAATTTCAAGTGCAGGCACTCTTTGGATGTGGAATTAAATTTCGCATCCAATGAGTACCCACTCTACATATTTTTGATAGACCCACATTGCGATAAACTTGAAATACATGAAAAAACATGTTTCATATATTTCCAACTTATCTCACAATGGGTCTAACAAAAGTATGCAGAGTGGGTACTCGTTGGATGCATAATTTAATTCCACATGCAACAAGTGCATACACTTGAAATTTGCCTAGACCTATAAGGAGATAAGTTGAAAATACAATTAAAAAGAGTATCTTTTTTCCTTTCCCTCCAAAAATATTTACCCTTATGGTTGTCATGATCATCTTGAATACTATTGGTTCTTTTAAAGTTGATTTTGATAGTACATTTTTTGTTTTTGTTTTGAGGCCCATTTTGACCTAAAAAATCCTCTAATATGATCTAATATTAAATTCATCCATCAATTCATTTTCATTTCTCCTCATATTAGTTAAAGCATTCAAAGGAAACCTACTATATTTTTTTTCCAACCATCTACCATATAAAACATCTTTACAAGAATTAAGAGAGTTAATACTATTATCAAGCAATCCAGTGAACCACTTTCTAGCATCTTTCTTCAATGATCAATAAAAACATTTATAAAACATATCAAGACATTAAACTCTGATAGTTCTAGAAAAATCCATGAAAGCACCTCAATGCTCATTAGCACTAACATCATTATCACCATGAAATAAAGGAATATTTTCCAATGATTTAGGAAATTCATGAGGTTGACTAACAATATTATAGAATTCAAATGGTTTGTAACAATTAGTAAACCAAGGAGTATCCATTTGATTTTTATTAAGGAAAATTGAATTTTCAACAAATAATCTTCTTATATCTTGCACAGATTCAAGTCCTAACTGTTTCTTATCTTCTCGTTCCTCAAGACTATATCTTCTTCATTTATAGATAATTTCAGGTTCATGCATAAGATGATTTAGACCTTGGGAATTATGTATTGTAGTATATCTCTTTGTTATATTTTTTTGATTCAGAGTCACTAGATGAGATATTTAAATTTAAATTCACAACATTCTCATCAATATACACATACAAGATAAATTGAAAAAAAAAATGGGAAATGGACATTATCCTCGACCATGGCACCAAAAATGTTACCACCTAAACTAGCACCCTAGTGAAAATCCAATTTATGATTTTTCTTTCATTTTCTGTTAGATTTATTCTAAACGAAAATAAAATAAAATATTTTGGATTTTGGGGTTTCTGGTTGGTTGTTGGGAGAAGAAAAATGCCTTATTCCAACTAGGGCTTGTGGGGTCAAGAAGCACGTCCCTCGTAGAATTGGTCTACCTTATCTTAATGGATTATGGATAAGAAACTAGAACCTTATGGGTAAATTAATATCCTTTCTAATCAATATACGATATGTAGACCAAGTCCCTACAACAAGGGGTTCCCAAAGGAATCACCTTCTCCAACAAGATCAACTATAGCTTGATACAAGTAACAAATACACTTTCTAGGGATCCAAAGGAAAAACAAAACACATAATTAAGAAAATACCAAACTAAGAAAGGAAGAAGGAAATGGGTTTACCCTTGGAGTTCTTCCCTCCAAGTGGTAGGCTTACCCTTCAAATGGATTGATATTGAAATAATTTATTGGTATTGAGAAAACACAACAAATATTTGATGCACTAAAATAAACCAAGAGAAAAGAGATCAAAGAATTGACACCAACGCCTCAATAGGTATATAGTCAACAAAATTGTTATCTCAAAAAGGAGCCAACAACAAAAAAAAATTAGAATGAGAGGAGGAGCCTTTATTTATAGAGGAGACTTCGTCATCCTTCTCATTTAATAATATTTCCTATCTCTTTAGATCTAGCTTAGGATAAGTACAAAATTGGCTTATCTTCAAATTAACTAAAAGAGACCAAGTAAAAATATGATAAAGATTTTCCACATGTAAAATAATTCCTCCAAGAGAGGAGGCCATTCGACAAGTGAGGTTGAACTAGGGTCCAAAAGGATCAACATATCTTCCAAAATCAAGGGGATACCCTCAAAATATGTCAAGCTTCTCCTCTAATGAATAAAAGTCCCAAAACATGCCAACATCTAGCCTCAATGAGAGGAACGATCACACGTGTGGGGTAAATGACCTCCAAATAGGCTCTAATGGCTACATGGGAGGTATCCAAGGTGAAAGAACAACCTAAAATCATGCAATCAATGTCCCAAAATCATGGAAGGACTCTCCTTAAGTCATTATGTTTCCACATGTGCTAAACAAGTCACCAAGTGGTTATTAGAATTTTCCTCCAAGGAAGTTGAACCTCAAATCAAGTGCTAAGTGACTCCAAATGAGTGAATTAAGAGAGAGATCAAGTATATAGGATGTGGCATCTCATGAGAAGAAAAATGGATGTAGAAATATCCAAAAAGTGCCTTGGACAATGTTACCAGTGACTAGAGATTTGTGAACTACCTCGAGATCTATGAAACTACCTTGGGAACCATGTTTCTGCATGAGAAACTATAGAGTCATCTGTAAGATTCCATGGCCAAAGTGTGACAAATACATAGAGGGTATCCATGCTTAGGAATAATATAAGTGTGCTCCCATAGGTATGATAACCTTTACAACATGAAAAACACTTTTACTTAGACTGAAGTGAAAAAATCCTAGAGGTTCTCTAAGTCATGTGTCCTAGTAGATCCATCCCAATACCCTTGCATACCTACCCTAACCATGAATTACCACCAAGAGATAGTCAACCAAGCCATATGAGAAAGGACTATCCTAAAATGGGCAGTAAGAGGACAAGCCATGAACAACCATAAAGAGTATAGAGCTACCACCTAGGTAAAAAAAAACTTTTACATAGATCATTTAAGCATGGTACAATAGAATACATAAGTACAAGAAGGTAAAATGTTTGGCTAATCAATGATAAAATAGTAAAAACATCATGGTGTCTCATCTGATCATAGAAAACTAAGCTCTAACATCATCAATATAGTCACAAACATTTCTCATATTATAGGTCACATACGTAAAAAATATAAGAGTTACATTGAAGTGAATTTGAAGTGTAATAGGGAGAATATGGAGCCCTTGGTGGTTTTTTGTTGAATAAATTATTGTCATTTAGGTGAAAGGTAAGTAAATATTCAAATATGAATGTGACTTTAATAAATACAAAAGTGGAAAAGTTAAGTCGAAGTGGAATTTACGTAAAAGTGGAGTAAACATGAAAGTTGATTAAAATCAAATATAAATGTTACTTTAATAAATACAAAAGTGGAAAAGTTAAGTGAAGTTATCTGGTAAAAGAAGAAGTAGCGAGCAAAATGTAGATATGGAGAAATAAAAATGGGTGAGTGATTTGGAAAAAATAGAAGAAGCGAGTACAAAGCGGATCAATATCTCTTGTAGGTCGGTGCCTATAAACAACAGAGGGGATCCATGTCTCTAGTATGTCAGAACCTACAAAAATTAGAGGGGATTGATGTCTCTTGTAGGTCAGTTCCTACAAATAGAAGAGGGGATCAATGTCTCCTGTAGGTTGGTGCCTACAAACATCAAAGGGGATCAATGTCTCATGTAGGTCAGTTCCTACAAAAACAAAGGGGATCGATGTCTCTTGTAGGTCAGTGCCTATAAACAATGGTGGGGATTGGTGTTTCTAGTATGCTAGTCGCTACAAATATTTGTAACCGTAGGTTGGTGCATACAAATTAAGAAAATGATTTTTTTTGTTGTTTTCTCTCGAAAGGGTTTCCACGTTGAATATCGTGTCTTATGGTTGTTATATTTATGTGATTTCATCATTATGGTTATGAATGTTAAAATGAAAAAGATATCATCATACCGATTCACACCCCCTCTCTTAGTACAAGTGTGTGCTTGCAAGATACCAGATATATAAAATATGTAGAACAGAAATAAAATGCTAGAAATGGCAGAATAACAGTAAAATATCCAACATAATCTTCACAATACACATAAATGATATAACAATAGCAATAGAAATAGCACTTTGATTCGGAAAGCAATGTTCACAGGTCTCTTCGAGGGGGAAACCTCCAATCGAGCAGCGC
>JASDQU010243172.1:52933-65832 GCA_032191745.1 Picea mariana
ATACAAATTGACTTGTCTTACAATTAACTAAAAGAGACCAAGTAAAAATACAATAAAGACTTGCCACATGTACAATAATTCCTCCAAGAGAGGAGGTCATCCAACAAATGAGGATGAAATAGGGTCCAAAAGGCTCAACGTCTCTCCCAAAAGCAATGGGATACCCTCAAAATATTTCAAGTTTCTCATTGAATGAATAAATTTCCCAAAAGATGCCAACATCTATCCTCAATGAGTGGAATGGTCATACGTGTGGGGTAAATGAGGTCCGAAAGAGGGAGTGGATCCTCCAAATAGGATACAAAAACTACTTGGGACGTGTCAAAGCTGAAATAAAATCCTCAAAACATGCTATCAATGTCCAAAATCATGAAAGGACTCTCCTCAAGTCATGATGTGTCCACATTTGCTAAACAAGTCACCAAACGACTAATAGAATTGTCCTCCAAGGAAGTCGACCCTCAAATCAAGTACCAAATTCCTCCAAATGAGAGACCGATGAGAGTTCTCAAGGATTTAGGACGTGGCATGTCATGAGAAGACTAATGAATGTAGAAATAACCCAAAAGTGCCTTGGATGATGTGATTTGTGACTAGGGATCCATAAACTGCCTCAAGATCTATGAAACTACCTCATAAATTGTGTCTTTGTATGATAAACTATAGAGTCATATCTAAAAGTCCATGGCCATAGTGTGACAAATACATAAAGGAAATTCATTCTTAGGCATAAGATAAGTTCTCTCCCATAGGTATGACAACCCTTACAACATGAGAAACATTTTGCATTGAGTGAAATGAAAAAAATCCTATAGGTTCTCTAAGTCATGTGTCCTTGTAGACCCATCCCAAGACCCTCATGTACCTACCCCGGCTAGAAATAACCTCCAAGTGATAGTCAACCAAGCCATAATAGAAAGAACTATCCTTAAATGAGGACTAAGGGTCTAGAGCTACCACCTAGGTAAAAAAACACTTTTACATAGATCATCTAAGCATGGTCCAATACAATACATAAGTAAAAGAAGGTCAAAATTTTGGCTAATCAATGATACTATAGTACAAAGCATCGTGGTGGCACATATTTTCATGGTAATATAAGCTCTAACATCATAATGATAGGAAAACAATCTGCTCATATGATCTAAGGTCACATTTGGCGAAAAAATATGAGTTGCACTGAAGTGAATCTAAGGTGTAACATCTAGCTCCAACTCAGGGACATGTGCTTATCTCTAGAGCACATGAGAATTATATGATTTACAAAAGATATATTAACCTGAAACACTCTCACCAGATGGATGTCAAATACAAGGGAGGGAAGAATACATAAGTGTCTTTCCCCTTCCCTAAGATATAAATAAATCCATGTTTAAATGAAACGGAACTAATGACAAGTTAGTAGAATCATATCTCAAAGAAAATATATAACATGTTAGCGTAATATTACTTTATTCTAAAACAAAAAGGAAACACATAAATAAATAAAGTAAATGAAAGACACAAGTAAATCAATGCTAAGAAAGTTACTATTTTATAAGGATGCCCTATGGCATTAGATATTATCTTCATAGAACATTTTCAAAATTTTCCTATTCACAGAAAAGGGCAGTATTTCACCATGTATATGACTAATATAGAAATAATTATTACTTTTGGTATCTTCCATTTTATAAGGTCCCAACCAAAGGATTTCAAACTCACCATGTTTTCTTTCCTTTTGAATCCTTTTATTACACACGAGAACAAGATCGAACTTTTAGAAGTACCTCATGGGAGCCTTCTTGTCAAACTTTATATTGACCTTATCTTGATTATTTGCTAGATTGTCAAAGGAGTGTCTTCGATTCTTGTCAAGCTGGATCAATTGGTTGATTATGTTTTGAATTGCATCTTGTTTAGATTAAAATTGTTGGAATATCTCATAGGTCAAGATCTTCAAGTGATTTGACATAGTTACTTCCATCCCATAGAGTAGCTCAAATGAGATATTTCTAGTGGGCTCTTTCTTGGTTATTCCATCAACCCATAGATCATACTTGATATTAATATCCAAATTTTTCATTTTATCCCCCATCATCATAAAATTCTTATTAATTGATTCTGAAAGACCATTTCCTTGAGGGGGATAATTAGAGGAGTGGGATAGGGCAATGCCACAATTAAAACAAAATGTTGACAAATACGAATAATTAAAATATTTGGCATTGTTGGAAATAATATTGTTTGTCACTCTAGAACAAGTGAGAAGCTTCATGACCATGTTTTCCTAGAAATTTTCCAAGTTGTGATATAATCAAATAAATAAGTCTTGATATCCCTTGATCAAAATTTTGGTATTAGTTGTTCCTTTACCAATATTCACAATCTTAGGGCCATCAGGGGATCCAATGTTAATTTCCATATAACCATTGGGATTGATCACTTATTTTTTTTTCTTATACATTTCATGCCTATCAAACATCTTATCTAGAGGAAAAAGGCCAACGAGAATCTTATTATCTCTTAATTGATCTTGATGTTCTACTCTTTCCTTTCTCTAATCAATTTCATTTTCAGCAAAATATTGAAGGTTGTTAATGAATCTTATGATTTGAGGATCATTATCAAAGAAGTGCTAATGATCAAATGTTTTTGGAATGGATGGTCTAAATATAATCTATAACTTTCCTCCTTCCAACAAATCCTGGCAAGGTTGGAGAGTTGAAGCATAAATATCCAAAGAATAATCTTTTTCATTAAACATTTGGGGCTGCGCTTCTAAGGATAATGCATAAAAAAAATCCATGGTATCCCACACAAAATTCCTATATCTTTTTATTGGTCATTTTTTCATGCAAACTTATTATTTACTTGTAATATTATTAGATTATAGTCACCTTGGATTTTTAAAATTTTATTTCCCATATCCTGATTCCTTAGTCATATTTAATCCAAGTAAGATAACTTCATATTCTTATACATTATTTGTTGCTTAAAATTCTAGGAGGAAGGCATAACATGAAGTGTCACCTTAAGGGTATGTGAAAATGACTCTTGCACGAGTCCCCAATCTAGAATTATCTCCATCAAAGTTCATATTCCAAGAAATGTTGACATATTCTCAGGGAGCTACTTCAATTTCTAACATAATGTAGGATCCTAGGTCTTCCTCAAGAAAACCAATTCATTAATAGTATCTTGGGGGTATTCTACACAATACCTCATTTTCTCATGGTGAAAAGTTACAATTTTGTCTTCACAAGTAGGGATGATAGAATAATATAGGTCCATTTGGAAACTACATCCTAGGTTGGAAGCCCACTTATGAGATAAAAGCATTCCCAATGCATCCAAAACATCTATAAAAACTACATTTATTAACAAAGATATGTCCATGTAAATTTCCAATTTGATGTGAAGTTTTTTTATTAAACCACACATTTTAACTTCTATGGAGTCCATTAGACATATATTTTTCTAAGGTTTTGTAGTTTTCAAACCCAACTGGTTCACAACCTTTGGTGACTTGCATTACTTTTTCCTTCTTGATTCATGGATTGGAGAACAACATGGAAATATTCATTATCTTCCACCACTTGATTTGGTTGATCCATCTTTTCAATCCCAAGAGATTCCTTTATTTATTTTCATAGATTGGATATTTTCTAATATAAGGATGGGTATGTTAGCATTACATATCTATATTTCTACATCCAATTTTAGCTCAAAAATATTACTCGATGAAGAAAATTTTGAGGCCCCTTTACACTTGGTCCCATAGGTTGAGTATCTTTCTTTGGAAATTTTACAGGACCTTGTTGATCTCCTTGAGGAGGGTTTCCTTTTCTTCTTGGTAGGTCAAACCTTTATACCTATTAAGACACATCTTTTGGATTTATTCTTGGGATGACCTTTCACCAAATATTATATTCACTATTTCTACATCCGTGGACTTGTCCTTAACTTGTTGAATGTTTTCTTGGGACAAGGGGTATATATTCCTCCCATAAAATATTTTTTTGCAAGAATACAAATAATTTTCATCATCTTGAGCACTTGCTTTCACCATCTCTAGATACCTTGCGCATGTATTCTCCTCATGTAACTCTCTACAAGCTTGAAATAAGGAGGAAGCTCATGATTAATCATGTTGGTTGGTCCCAATGTTGCTATAGGTATTTGTCTTAGAGGAGGGCCCCAATACCCATTCCTAGGGTGAGACCTATTTTTTTGTTGATTCCTTTCCATTTTCACAATCCTATTCCATAACACATTAGTTGTTTGTGAGAAATTCATCTCTAATCTCTTCATTCCTTTCAAGATAGCGGCTAATGGAGCTGGGGCTAGCTCAACAATATGAATGGTTCTTGGCTTAGGATCGACCCTAGCTATAGCATGGGTAAGAATATTTGGATTCCCCACTAAAACCCAATTATCGTCTATGCTCTTATCTTTTCTTTTAGCATCCATTAGATTAGCTAGCTTAGCTTCATTTAGAAATAAATTGAATCGGTCTTGGAAAAAAGTCAAATAGTACAACAAGATAGTGGCTAGGGTAAGTTGATGGCTTTGAGAGGTATCTTGGATTACTTTATCAAATTAGGGGAAATTTGAGGTAAAAAATGGGACTCATAAGGAAAATAATAAATTAATAGTTAAAATAATAAAATAAGAGTTATGAATTTTCAAAGGGAAAGAAAGAAAACTATTTTTTTAATCATATTTTTGACTTAGCTCCTTATAGGTCTACTCAAATTTCAAGTGCAGGCACTCATTGGATGTGGAATTAAATTCCGCATCCAATGAGTACCCACTCTACATATTTTTGATAGACCCACATTGCGATAAACTTGAAATACATGAAAAAACATGTTTCATATATTTCCAACTTATCTCACAATGGGTCTAACAAAAGTATGCAGAGTGGGTACTCGTTGGATGCATAATTTAATTCCACATGCAACAAGTGCATACACTTGAAATTTTCCTAGACCTATAAGGAGATAAGTTGAACATACAATTAAAAAGAGTATATTTTTTCCTTTCCCTCCAAAAATATTTACCCTTATGGTTGTCATGATCATCTTGAATACTATTGGTTCTTTTAAAGTTAATTTTGATAGTACATTTTTTGTTTTTGTTTTGAGGCCCATTTTGACCTAAAAAATCCTCTAATATGATCTAATATTAAATTCATCCATAAATTCATTTTCATTTCTCCTCATATTAGTTAAAGCATTCAAAGGAAACCTACTATATTTTTTTTCCAACCATCTACCATATAAAACATCTTTACAAGAATTAAGAGAGTTAATACTATTATCAAGCAATCCAGTGAACCACTTTCTAGCATCTTTCTTCAATGATCAATAAAAACATTTATAAAACATATCAAGACATTAAACTCTGATAGTTCTAGAAAAATCCATGAAAGCACCTCAATGCTCATTAGCACTAACATCATTATCACCATGAAATAAAGGAATATTTTCCAATGATTTAGGAAATTCATGAGGTTGACTAACAATATTATAGAATTCAAATGGTTTGTAACAATTAGTAAACCAAGGAGTATCCATTTGATTTTTATTAAGGAAAATTGAATTTTCAACAAATAATATTCTTATATCTTGCACATATTCAAGTCCTAACTGTTTGTTTTCTTCTCTTTCCTTAAGACTATATCTTCTTCATTTATAGATAATTTCAGGTTCATGCATAAGATGATTTAGACCTTGGGAATTATGTATTGTAGTATATCTCTTTGTTATATTTTTTTGATTCGGAGTCACCAGATGAGATATTTAAATTTAAATTCACAACATTCTCATAAATATACACATACAAGATAAATTCAAAAAAAAAATGGGAAATGGACTTTATCCTCAACCATGGGACCAAAAATGTTACCACCTAAACTAGCACCCTAGTGAAAATCCAATTTATGATTTTTCTTTCATTTTCTGTTAGATTTCTTCTAAACGAAAATAAAATAAAATATTTTGGATTTTGGGGTTTCTAGTTGGTTGTTGGGAGAAGAAAAATGCCTTATTCCAACTAGGGCTTATGGGGTCAAGAAGTACGTCCCTCGTAGAATTGGTCTACCTTATCTTAATGGATTATGGATAAGAAACTAGAACCTTATGGGTAAATTAATATCCTTTCTAATCAATATACAATATGTAGACCAAGTCCCTACAAGAAGGGGTTCCCAATGGAATCACCTTCTCCAACAAGATCAACTATAGCTTGATAAAAGTAACAAATACACTTTCTAGGGATCCAAAGGAAAAACAAAACACATAATTAAGCAAATACCAAACTAAGAAAGGAAGAAGGAAAGGGGTTTACCTTTGGAGTTCTTCCCTCCAAGTGGTAGGCTTACCCTTCAAATGTATTGATATTGAAATAATTTATTGGTATTGAGAAAACACAGCAAATATTTGATGCACTAAAATAAACCAAGAGAAAAGAGATCAAAGAATTGACACCAACGCCTCAATAGGTATATAGTCAACAAAATTGTTATCTCAAAAAGGAGCCAACAACAAAAACAAATTAGAATGAGAGGAGGAGCCTTTATTTATAGAGGAGACTTCATCATCCTTCTCATTTAATAATATTTCCTAT
Organism: Picea mariana; assembly: GCA_032191745.1. Classification (NCBI taxonomy): domain Eukaryota; kingdom Viridiplantae; phylum Streptophyta; class Pinopsida; order Pinales; family Pinaceae; genus Picea; species Picea mariana. Next base: position 59,546 of record JASDQU010243172.1, read on the forward strand.
CTCTTTAGATCTAGCTTAGGATAAGTACAAAATTGGCTTATCTTCAAATTAACTAAAATAGACCAAGTAAAAATACGATAAAGATTTTCCACGTGTAAAATAATTCCTCCAAGAGAGGAGGCCATCCGACAAGTGAGGTTGAACTAGGGTCCAAAAGGCTCAACATATCTTCCAAAATCAAGGGGATACCCTCAAAATATGTCAATATGCTCCTCTAATGAAGAAAAGTCCCAAAACATGCCAACATCTAGCCTCAATGAGAGGAACGATCACATGTGTGGGGTAAATGACCTCCAAATAGGCTCTAATGGCTACATAAAGGGTATCCATGCTTAGGAATGATATAAGTGTGCTCCCATAGGTATGATAACCTTTACAACATGATAAACACTTTTACTTAGACTGAAGTGAAAAAATCCTAGAGGTTCTCTAAGTCATGTGTCCTAGTAGATCCATCTCAATACCCTTGCATACCTACCCTAACCATAAATTACCACCAAGAGATAGTAAACCAAGCCATATGAGAAAGGACTATCCTAAAATGGATAGTAAGAGAATGAGCCATGAACAACCATAAAGGGTATAGAGCTACCACCTAGGTAAAAAAAAACTTTTACATAGATCATTTAAGCGTGGTACAATAGAATACATAAGTACAAGAAGGTAAAATTGTTTGGCTAATCAATGATAAAATAGTAAAAACATCATGGTGGCTCATCTGATCATAGAAAACTAAGCTCTAACATCATCAATATATTCACAAACATTTTTCATATGATAGGTCACATACGTAAAAAATATAAGAGTTACATTGAAGTGAATTTGAAGTGTAATAGGGAGAATATGGAGCCCTTGGTGGTTTTTTGTTGAATAAATTATTTTCATTTACGTGAAAGGTAAGTAAATATTCAAATATAAATGTGTCTTTAATAAATACAAAAGTGGAAAAGTTAAGTCGAAGTGGAGTTTACGTAAAAGTGGAGTAAACATGAAAGTGGATTAAAATCAAATATAAATGTTACTTTAATAAATACAAAAGTGGAAAAGTTAAGTGAATTTATCTGGTGAAAGAAGAAGTAGCAAGCACAATGTAGATATGGAGAAATAAAAATGGGTGAATGATCTGGAAAAAATAGAAGAAGCAAGTACAAAGCGGATCAATATCTCTTGTAGGTCGGTGCCTATAAACAACAGAGGGGATCCATGTGTCTAGTATGTCAGAACCTACAAAAATTAGAGGGGATCGATGTCTCTTGTAGGTTGGTTCCTACAAATAGAAGAGGGGATCAATGTCTCTTGTAGGTTGGTGCCTACAAACATCAAAGGGGATCAATGTCTCCTGTAGGTCGGTTCCTACAAACAACAAAGGGGATCGATGTCTCTTGTAGGTCGGTGCCTATAAACAATGGTGGGGATTGGTGTTTCTAGTAGGCTAGTCCCTAAAAATATTTGTAACCGTAGGTTGGTGCATACAAATTAAAAAAATGAATTTTTTTGTTGTTTTCTCTCGAAAGGGTTTCTACGTTGAATATCGTGTCTTATGGTTGTTATATTTATGTGATTTCATCATTATGGTTATGAATGTTAAAATGAAAAAGATATCATCATACCGATTCACACCCCCTCTCTTAGTACAAGTGTGTGCTCAACAATCAGTATAAGAGCCGATTCCTTCGGAAATAATCTAACCACTAGAAGGAAGATCTCAGGTGCACACATGGCATGTCATGAAGGTTTCTCTACAAACAAAGATCCGTTGTTTAATGGAACAAGCTATGACTTATGGAGTATAAGGATGAGAACATATATAATGGCCCTTGGTTTTGATATTTGGAAATTAGTTGTGACTGGTTATACAACCCCAAAAACTCCACCAACATATATGATCGAGAAAAAGGCTAGTGAAAATGATGCAAAATCCATGAATTCCATCTTGTGCGTACTGTCAGAATAAAAGTTTGTCAAAGTAATGCATTGCAAATCAATAAAAGAAATTTGAGACAGACTTCAAAACATCCATGAAGGCGATGAATAGGTCAAGAAGGCTAAGCTCCAAACTCATAGAAGACAGTTCGAGAGTCTGAAGATGAAAGAAGAAGAAAATGTTGCAACCTATCCCCTTTGTGTGGATGAAATTTTCAAGACCATCATAGGACTTGGTGAGGTCACTCCTCTTGAGATTTGATGCCAAAGTCTCCATCATTGAGGAAATAAAGGATCTTGATCAATTAACAATGGATGAATTGCATGGGATATTCATTGCATATGAAATGAGGACTGAAAAGGAAAAATCATAAAAAAGGGAAGCAACTTTCAAAGCCTCAAAGAAGATGAAGAAAAAAGAGCACAGATCAATTGATTGTTCCAACTGTGAATTAGACGTGGAGGAAGCAAATTTTCTAAGAAAAATAAAAAAGGGATATGACAAATACAAATGTAAGTTTCCCTTTAAATGCTTTAACTATGGAAAAGTAGGACATTTTGCTGCTAAGTGTCCATATGAGAAAAACGAAAGTAATGGTAATGAAGAAAACTATAACGTAAAGAGAAAACATCATCAACAAAAAAAAACCACAAATAGGAAAAAAATGAAAATAAGAATAACTCTTATAAGAAAAATAAGAGAGTCTACTCAAAAGGGGTCAGTGAATCGTTTGAAGAAAGCAACGAAAGTAATTCTGATAGTGATAGAGAAGAAACTCTTTTTATGGTAATTGAAGTAAATATTATGAAGATAAAGGGAAAGAAATGATGGATTTAGAAGAAGAGGAAAATGATGAAACATATGGAGAAGTGGATCTTGAAGAAGAACTCATTTGTGCCTTAAGTGGAATAAATAAGCTAAGGAAAATGAATTTGAAACAAAAAGAGCAACTGCAAAAGTATGAAGAAGAGGATTGTGATTCAAAATCCAAAATGTCACAAAGCCTTGAAGAACCATAAAATATTATCATAAGCCTAAAAGTTCAATTAGAAGAGACAAGAAGGATATAAGAAGTGGTGAGAATCCAGTAGAAGAAAAGGGAAGAAAATTGCAAAGAGATAGAATATGAGGTTGTTTCCTTAAGAAAGGATTTGGAAAATTCAATTGCTCAGTTGAATAGAAGCTTGAAGTTTGAAAAGAGTACTGAAATATTAGATGATATCATCAATTGTCAAAGTTCTCCATTCATTAATACTGGTCTAGGATATGATGATGTTGTTTCCTCCCTACCTACACCTAGCTTTTCTACAACCAAGGAAGTTCTATTTGTTGTAGGAGGAATTCAGACTAGTTTTCTAGAAGAACAACCTACTGTTGATTGTGTTGAACAAATTGATTAGGTGCATGCTCCTCACATGACAACATTTTATCATGTTGCTACAAATGAAATTGTTGTTGATATGCTAGGTTGTTCTACTCCCATAAGTGAACCTAACCTTGAGCCTAATTCCTCTGATCCAACACAAAAATATGTGCTTGATCATCATACTCACCATAAAAATCAAAGGAATGGAAATCATACTTTCAAATAATTGCAGAAGAGATGTGAAATTCAGAGTTGTGGACCAGTGCTGACTACCAGGATATATTGTGGTTGGATTGATGGATGGTTGTGGAATCATTTTAATATATGTTTGAGGACGTCATATCGTTGTGTATCATCCACTGTATAGTCATGCAGTGCTTCTCTTACTTACTGATGATTTCCTTAGAAGTGGTCAACTGGGAATCAACCTGACATGAAAGTCGAATGGAGTTCTGACTGGGTTGTTCGTCAAATAGAAGTTTTGACAAGAACTATTGCTGCTACTTATTGATCCCTTAGAGGGGGAATACTTGAAGTTGTTTATATGCAAACCTAATTGATTTCTTCTTGATGACTTGACTATTTCTCGTTGTTATCCACAATTTTGGTTGTCATGATGATGCAATAAAGATGGAGAAATCAGGCTCTTCACTAGAACACTTTTCCTGAGAAAAGTTACCTTTGTCTGCTTCCAGAAATCATATTTTTAAGGGAGGTTCGCAGGCTACCTATATATTTGCTTGCGAGAATGCATGATTCTCGCAGGCTACATTAAGCTAGGGTGCGAGGGGTTCACAGTGTACCTAACTATCAGGGTGCGAACATCTTCTAAAGGAAGGAAAAAGATAAATTCTCGAATCTTCTAGAAGGGAATCTTCTAGAAGGGTGAGTTGGCCTTCAAATGGTTATCTAAGTACTGGTTTTCCTGATATCTTGGGATCATTCCTATCCAAGTAATTAATCTATTCTCTCCTATATATTGAGGGGATTGCTCATGGAAAAAGTTAGAAGCAAACTAGTAAGAGAATTATTGGAGAATTAGTGCAAGATTGTATGAAGGATTGATGCTACAGTAGCTAGAGACACCAGCAAGGTTATCAAAAGTGGTTGATCTTCTTCATGCATGAGCAAGTGTGTGTGTTAGAGCTAGGAGCCATCGAAAGGAGACTTACAACATCAAGGCTCAGGTTGTATTTCTTGCTTTCTATCAATTAATACAGTAATATGTCCCTTTCCCATAAAGCTGATGTCACTTTATTACATAACTCCTTGATCATATGTATAGATTAGCTATTGGATATATTGAATTGTCTTTACTCTGATTGGTTTGCATTGTTGTGATCTTGACAGTGCAAGAGCATTGGAGCGAAGCTGGACAACAAAGACCCAAGGAAGCGTTCATAAGGTATGTACATGATCCTTGCCTCCTAGTCCATTCAATAGTATAAATCTAGGGAAAGAGTATTATTCTGTCCTACTTTGTTCTAGATCCAGGTGGATCTAGGGAGATCGGTTTGTGTCCGCACTTACGGATTAATCCTGAAACAAAATTGGTGACTCCACTGGGGAACAATCCCATTTTTTGGTGGTTTTTGTATTTTCTGTGGCCATTTGCTCCGGTTCCATTTTTCTCTTGTTTTGTCAGTCTCTGAGTCCTAAGGATATCCTAAGAGACCTCCTGGGTCTATAAGACTTTGTCAATTTTGCTTTTACTTTCAAAATTTTTATCATCTTCAAGACTTCTCACACTGCATTTAACTGCAGCCTGCGAGAACTGGTCAGGTTCGCACCCTACACATAAGGTCCAGTGCGAACACCTCGCACCTTGATACAAGGTGGCCTGTGAGAATCCTATCTTCTCGCACTGTGTTACACTGCTTGCCTGCGAGCAAGATTTTTGAAAATTTTGAATTTGAGTTTGGATTGCTTAGATCTGTTGATTCACCTCTGATGGGATTATTGGATGATTGATTGATACATCTCTTGCTTTAGTTTGCATGCTTGAACTATTTTAGGTTTTCAAGGTTTTCCTTGTCTTCTGTAGCTTGACTTTCATTTCTTAGCTCTTATTAGTAATTTCATTCTCTCTGACTCCCGGAGTTGAGTGTGTCTGATTGGCTGAGATCCAGTGATTGGTTGAGAGTTAAGTATTTGGTGTTTCTCATTTGCTTGTTGGTTCGAAAGAACATTTCCGTTTGCATTGAGAAGACTCATTGGTTTTCTCTTTGTTTTGTTTTTTGCTTTCATTGAAAGAGTTGATTGGGTTGTTATTGCTTGATTCTTTGTGATTTGATTTTATGACTTCTCATTGATATAGTGAGAATTCTTTTTGAAAAGTGAATAATAATTTTTTCTTTCAAAAACTTTGTTTTTGCCTTTTAGAAAACATTGAAAAAACCAAATTTTAGAGTTTATTGAAGTACTTGAAAAAGACATATAGAGATTGTCCTTTGTTCAATGATTGTTTGCATTGACATCTGAAAGGAAATTGTCCATTGCATTGTAGTATTGAGTTGATTTGGAAAATTTTCTCTCTTTCCCATAAATAGGATTCATGGAATGAAACGAGTCATATTTCATCATCATCCTTGCATTATTTGGGTCAGAGTCACACAACATGAGTTTCACTTCCGTTGCCTTTGAGTAAACAACAGTTTTTAAAAACATTGCGTAATCTTAAAATTTATCTAGTAAACTCTTTTCTAGGGCTCTTATACACCAACATTTAGCTAGGCTAGTGCTTTGGAGTAGGAAGAGAGACACACTCTCCAAAATCTCAAAACACACAATAACATCTTGAGTTAGGGAGTGTTAAATTCCATTTGCAGCATATTGTCCTAGGAAGCCCTTCTAACACAAGGGTCAAGAACTAGGTCACATTAGTGTTGGCAGAGTTACTAACCCTGCTTTGTTGACATCGGTGTAGAGATTGCACGTATTACGGGGATCACTCCGAGGTATACCCACAATGATGAGTGAAAGCCTTTTGAGTTGATT